>PVIH01008760.1:0-22419 GCA_004025045.1 Sigmodon hispidus
TCTTGAGTAGCACTTTATTTTTATAAGAAAAAAACTACTATAAATTTCAGTTATTGGAAGAACAGAATCTCAAAAACACATGAGAAAAGAGTTGTACCCTGTAAGTTGAAAGAGGCTTGCTTTCTTGGTAATTTAAGCAATTGTAAGTGAATTCCAGGAATTATTTCCATGTCTAAAGAAAGAAATCCAGCGAACTAAGTGATTATGGATCTAGCACAGGGCCCTAGTTACAATGAACATGATATCCAAAGAATCTAATAGAACTACATCTGGAAATCATGTTCTGTTCATATATTCATTTCTTCCTACTCACTCTTCATACATATATACATACATATAACACAACTATTTCCAAAGGGTGTTCAATGTATACCTCTTACCCACCTTTGATTCAACCATGCTACTACATAGTTTCATTGTCAATGTCCTACTGAAACCTACCCCTGAGGAAAGCATATACACTCTCCTCAGAACTACTACATATTTTTGTCCTTTATTATTTTTAAGTTTGGTCTTTGATATTTATTGACCTTCATTTTCTACCAATCGTGTGGGATTTTTACAGGCCTGGATTTTTTTTCACTTATAAGCTGTTTACATTCTTTCTAAGAGCCATCACAATGTTGAAAACATAGTATGTTCTCTAAAAAACAAATAAACACAAATCTTGCTGAATTGATTTCTTTAATTCTATCAGGTTTTTTCCATTTTTCTTATTTAAAAATAACCACTCTGAAGTTATATGTCAATGTAAATTAACTCCAAATAATTTAAGTAGAAGGGGAACAAAAAGACCTGCAGGATACTGCTTCCTACTCTCCAAGCACACACACAAGAAATGCCTTGCCACTACATGAGTGTTTGGCCTCTTATTTCTAATGCCATCCTTATATTTTAACATAACACATTTTTTTTTCTTTTTCAGTCCTTTATTGATCCTCTACCATGCAAGACTCTGGAAGTCCTTCAATTCTACATAGTGTACTAGGGGTCTGCATCAAAGCTGGTATAATTCAGATATATAAAGCTCTGTATATTAAAAAATGTGATCTAATAGGTCCAAAAAAGATATTGGTTCTCCCAGTAATAGCAAAGGTGCTTTTGTCTGATCTTAAATGGTAACAAAGTGGGCTCTGGAAACACACTGGTCACAATTCCAAGCCTGCTGATGTTGGCTTCTTCTCAAGCATCATCAGACAGAATTGATAAATGGATTCAGATGTTTAAGAAAAGGATGTTAGAGGGTAATGCTGGATTTAGACAACTGAAAGACAATGTCTGTAACAGATTATCAAAGGACAGTGGTGTCATGTTGTTAGTGTTGTAATACCAGTGACAAAGCCTTGCTCTGTTTTTCTCTGTACAACAGTAAACAAACAAGCAAAACAAAAAACAGAGAAACCCACCCCACTGATCTCTCCATTGCCTTAAGGAAAAGAAAGTCTGTTCTTTTTTAAAATACAAGCTTGAAATTGGTATTTGCATACACTTAATTCCTAACATTTTTTTATTGCAAAGAGCAAACAAAATAAGACTTTGTTCTGAAAAAGGACAAAAGACGTATCTTCTCTTCAGTGAAAATTACATCAATTCAAAAGCAGACAAGGGAATCATCTAGCTTGCAAACAAAGTAGGTTGTTTAAGAAAGGAGCATATTATACTATGATTTGTTCTACATCCAGTATTTCCTTTGTGGGTTGGAGTTAGCTTGAAGGGAAGAAATATCTGGAGGACTTGTGTAAATTATAAACCATGCTACATGGTCATAATTTCAATGCTATATTAAAAATTCATCTGTTTACTTAACAGATTGGTTTGGTTTAATTTTATTATCAATCACTTGCTTTAAACCTTCTCCTCTACTAACTAAGTGTTTTAAATATGACTTTAATAATATCTGTGTAATATTCTTTTAAAGCATGATTACAATTTGTTGTTATTCTAATGAAAATTGACCTCCCCCTCATGGATAATTAATGGCTATCAACCTCCTGGCTACCTCTTCTGTTTGTACTTTGTCCCTCTGAAGAACTCAGGCCTGTCACAAAAATAAGGTTTAGGAACTTTTGCTCAAAAATGAAGATGTTTCTCTGGTTTTCAACTGATATTTTACTTTCACTGATGTTATTACCCTCTCTGCCACCAGTACTCTGATTCATTTGATCAAATAGGTGTCTGAAATGTTTTCTTCATCCTCATGTCTTCCTCATTGCAGTTGAGATAATACAATGAAAATAACTCTCTACAGCAGAAAAAAGAAAAAAAAGAAAAAAGAAAAAGAAAATTGACCTCCCCCTCAAGCTAATGTGTTTGAATGCTTGGTCCCCAGGTACTGGTATTGCTTTAAGGTTTTGGAACATTTTGGAGGTGACAAAGCTTTTTTTTTTTCAAAGCAAATTTCTATTTTATTTCAAAGTGGTGGAGTCCAAAATAAAAAAGTAAAGTAAAGTCTCAATATTAAAGAATCTGAAAAAGATATGACAGTGAGGAAGAGAGAAGCAGGGCTAAAGTATTTCCTGTTGAATATTGCATGTATTTTTTTATACACTGTATGTTATTGATATCTTGGCCCTAGTACCTAGTGTACCATTTTCTCACTGATTTGTAAGAACAGTCTATATATTAACTCCATTTATCCACTCTCAGATAGTCTACGCTCATTCTTTGCCTTTTCACTTTGTTCTTAATGTTTTGACATTACTTTGGCACATCTCTTCATAAAAATATGTAAATAAGACCTCTCTCCAAGAAAACACTGTAAGAGCATAAGAAAACTACATAGAGCATAAGAAAATTAGTTCAATATAATTGTGAGCAAAATAATCTTAAAATGAAAGATTTTTCTCTCATTATATCATGGACAATTTGGAAGGAATGATACCTGTATCTGATGAGACAGTCAATTACAGGTTAACTTTTAGGACCACAAACCTTTTTTGAAGGTTTTCACTAGGGGAGGACTTTGAGATTTTACAGTCACGATGTACTCCATGCTTTTTTTCTGCTTCCTAAGTGTGGATAGGTATGTGCTCTCTCAGCTCCCACTGTTGTTGCCCAAACTTTCAGCCATTATTGTCATCTAGTTCTCTGGAATCATAAATCAAAATAAACTCCTTCTAAGTTGCATTTGGGCATTTTATATTTTAAATACAGCAATAGAAGGGTAACTAATACACTATTCACTGCTTTCCTTAACATTCAGTTTGTTTCCAGTATGTACTCTTTATGTAAAAACAGTATTTACAAGGCTTAATTAATAACATTGTCAGAATTTTTGCATACATAAAATTAAAGTTCATGAACATTTACCCATTTATGTAGTTATTTTTAAAAGCCCTTCTTCCTATAATCCTGCTATATGTTTGAAAAACATAAATTATACATTGTTAATTTGTACTAAAAAGAGAAAAATGCCATTTCTTCACATAATGCTTTAGTGTACACAATGTATTTCAGAATGTAAATACTAGAATCTGTCTCAAAATCATAGTCATGTGACCCAATTCCAGTTTTTCCTTTCTTTTTTAAATTTTTGAATACAGTCTCATTTTATATCCATGTATCCCCTTGTTCAAACTCCTTTCCCCCTCTGGCCCCTTCTTTGTCTTCTTCCCATCTCCTCATCTTCTCCCCAGCAAGGGCAAGAGGTTCCAAGGTCCCAAAGTGGTTTAGTTCAGCATCCACTCCAGGCAAGTCCGTGTTCCTTACCTCAACGTCAAGACTGGATCAGGTGTTCCTCTGGAGGTAATGGACTCCAAGGTGCCACTCCAAGGTGCTTCAGATCTCAAGCTGTTCAGTGGTTGTGATTTGTAGCTCGAGTGTGCTTTGCTTTTTGTTTAAAGTCCACTAATGAGTGAGTACATTCCCTGCTTATCTTTCTGGGTTTGTAATACCTTGCTCAGAAGGAGATTCTCCAAATCCATCCATTTGCCTGCAAATTTAGAATATAATTTTTTCTTACTGCTGAGTTGCACTCCATTGTGTAGATGTACCACAGTGTATAAATCCATTCTTTAGTTGAGGGTCATCTAGATTGTTCCAGCAATACCATTATTGGGCATATACTCTAAAGATGCACATTTGGACCCCAAAAGTATTAGCTTAACTCTGTTTGTTGTAGAAAGTTTTCTAGGCCCATTTGGGCCCAAAGTGTGGGACCTGGCCCGCAGCGGCTTTTGTCCCCCAAAGAAATGAATCAAACACTTATATTAACTTCATGCTGTTTGGCCCATGTCTCAAGCACATTACTAGCTAGCTCTTTCATCTTAAATCAACCCATTTCTATTAATCTATCTGCCACGTGGCTCTGCCCGCAGCTCACCTGTGTTCCTTACATGTCTGTCTTCTTCATGGGTCCGATGGCGACTGACTAATTCCACCCTCCTTCTACCTGTCTGTCCTCTGATTCTCCACCCACTTCTGCAGTGCTCTACATAGGCCAAACCAGATCCTGTATTTACAGCATTATTTACAGAGAACATTTTCACCACATCTGCTCATAGCAGCATTATTCATAATAGCAAGATTTTTTTCTTCCTTTACAAATCCAGTACTTCTGAATTTCATTTGAAGTAAATACAGTGAAATAAGGTGAATTAAGGGCTTAGGTTCTTCACTGTCTATTCTATCATTTTCTAAAACCCACTTCTAGAAAAATGAAACAACAGAAACACCATGGGAATGAAGGCAAGCAAGGAAGGTAAGTGCAAGGGGAACTGACAAGGATAAAAACAAGTAGATAATGAAGGAAATAAACCAAAAATATTTTTATATATGTTGTACACAATGTCATAGCTTTAAATATTAATTTAAATTGTCATTTGTATCTTAACAACTAAGATTCTGATTTACACCTATATACCTATCCCACAAAACTAGCATTGTCTTCTATTTGCATTCTAAAGATATTTTCTTCTTCTTAGAAGGCAGAACAATTAGTGTTCCTGCTTTTGTTTAAATGATTATATTCTTCATGAAATTGCCAACAAGCCTTTTGTTGTTGTTGTTGGGATCGATACTCCCATAACTTTGTCCCTCACACTATGAGCTTTTGCTTCAAGAGCCCATTGGGCAGGGAGAGGTGCTTGGGAAAAAAAAATGACTGATATTGGGAGGCTGCATTCTCCTATTTATTACTCTAAAATCACAGAGGAATGATTTACATTTTTATAAGGGAGGTTTACATTTTTATATCCACTACTCACTTGATACTCACAGAAGTAGTTCTCTGAGCAACTGTCGCATTGTGGGCTGGGTGTTTCCTGGCCACTTATCCTAAGAATTAAAAATAAAGACTCACACAGATTTGCAAAAGGAACAAAAAGTGTGCAAAAGGGTCACATGAGTAAAGACACTAAAAGACCTAGTCTCAAGCCTATAGTCTCTATGAAATCTAAGAAAGGAGTGGCTGATTACTAAGAAGTCTAGTTTGGGGTTTTATTTTAAATGATAGATGAGGTTATATAATCATTTCTCTACTGTGTGTATACCTATCATAACAAAATAAAGGACTTCATTCAGGAGTTATATTATTTGTTGTATGATAAACCTGGTTTCAATAACAACTCATTTATTAGAAAAATAAACACAAAAAACTATTTGCATGGATATCAACTTAACAAAAATAAACTCCATTTTTATGTGCAGTTTCAAATGAGTGAATCCAGCTCTATTTTAAGGTTTGGCAAAAGAAAAACCTTTCAATGAATTTTAAATGTAAAAGACCCATTATTTGCACTCTGAATGAAGCTAAAACTCACCAGTTAATTTTGTTTTGAACTGCCCAATAATCACTGTGAATCTACTCCATGTAGTCAGCTCATGCTGAGAATTGGCCAATTGCTGAACTGTCTCAATTTCTAGTACCAAGAAGTATATGCTTAATGTGTTTCATCAGCCAACAGAGCTGATGCGATGGTTATCTCCAGAGTACAGGAGAGTTATGGAGTCAGGTCTTGTGAGCCTTCACTAAGGTAATAAATGCTGACAAGGTACATTGAGAATCCCTGGATGTGCGTGCAGAAAGAGCATATGACTGCACATATGTCACTTTCTGCTTTTCAAACCTCATAATCCCAGACTGCTTAGTTGGCTAAAAGTACTTTTAATGAAGAGATGGGAGGACGTGACCAGTTTATATATTTTTAATATTATATCCAAAAGATATTTATTTCTGTATATATTCTAAATTTGAATGTTGGGTAGAGTTCTTATAGGAAAGACAATGACTTTTCTAGTGGATGACAGCAGAAATTGAGTAGAATACTTTTTGTCAGAAAATCTGATGAAAATTTTAATTCAGAGATGTTCAATTTCTCCTAGGGAACCACTATCTGTGCTTGAGACACTGGAAAGGAATAACATTTTGAGTATGTTTTGTGGGTTTGCTAAATTACCTCTGCAGTCACTGTATGCCGAAACTGGACAAGACATATTATTTTTATGTTTGGGGGTCCTTATCTATACATTTAGATACATATTTCAAAGTATATTCTGAAACATATATGTAGCACAAAGCAAATATTGAATCTTGCAAATTAAAATACAAAAATATTTAGCTATTTTACCCAAAATACATTCTAGAAGTAGAGAGAAAGAAAAAGAGTAAGAAGGAAAAAGGAAAAAGGGCTGTGGGGGGTGCTTTCAAGGCTCTCACTTCTTACCTGGGAAGGTTGTAGACTGAGCACAAAATAAGGAGGGGACAGCAGTTTTTCGTTTGTTGTTTGCACACAAATACCACATATATCAGAAATTTCTTATATACAATAAATTTCATAGATTTTAAGCTTATGAAAATTGACAAAAGCTAATGTGACTACAATTTATTTTCTAACAGAAGTGATTATTTTGTCTGGTATATTTATACATATATGTATATATATATATTAGTTAAAAGTTTTTTTTTAAAACTCACCACTGTTCCCCCTCCCTCCCCTTGTTCCAGATTTCTCTCACTCTGTTCACCCATCCATTCTTCAGAGAGGGTAAGAACTTTCTAGGTGGATCAATGCAGTCTGACATATCCAGGTGAGGTACTACCAAAGTCCTCCCCTCCAGGATCAAGGCTGAACAAAAAAATTTAACAGTTGTATCCAATTAAATGTATTTCTCCTCTACTCATACATCTGATACTCTCATTATAAATGCTCTGTGAAATGTGAGGTTTGCATAACTAAGGAAACTCAATTTTCAAGTGGAGCAAATATGTATATTATTGTAACTAAATTCTCATAATCAAATAGCTGTTTATCCTTTAGTTTATAAAGATTTGGGAAGAAGTCAATAAAATTAAGAATGTAAAGCTGAGTTTTGAAATCTGTATTAAGAATATCCAAAAGAAAAACCAGAATTTCTTCTTTGAGTTCTCTGTTGCTCCATCAACTTAGTATGTCTTCCTACAGTTGTTAGTAGTGTTATAATTTTTAAAGCATTTGTAGTTTAGATGTAATGTAGTAGGTAGCTAAACCTCAGCAACTGTGTGAAGCAAATCAGGCTGTATTTGTAGGATAGTATCAAACTGCACAGGAAGAAAACAACTAAAGCTGGAGATTTTTTTCTCCAGGCTAAACTAGATCTTACAAACGTTTTGGTTTATAAATATTAATTTTATTTTTAATATTTACATGCATATATGTGTGTGTCCATGAAACTCCCACTCCTCCTCTTTCTTCTCTCTGCCTCTCTCTCTGTCTCTCTGTCTCTCTCTCTTTCTCTCCCCCCCTTCTTCTCAGAAAGTGGTTCGGAGCAGGCTTCTATGGAGGCAGGGAACTGAACTTGGATTGTTTGCAAGGTTAATACACATTTCTAACCACTAGGCCTTCTTTTCATTCCCTTTCTTTTTTTCTGTCTTCCTTTTTCTTTTAACAGATAGACTTTTAGAGAATATTAAGATAAGCAGTGATAAAATTCATTTATATCTAAAAACAAATGCTGTTTTCTGGAGGAACATATAAAATTTCATTATCTTAAAGTACAGAGTACAATTTATTTTTTTAATCATATAAATAAAACATTTTAAATTTCCACCTACAATAAGAAAGATAGTGTCCACGTAAGAGAACTTGGTGCATAGTTCTTACTATATAGTGAGTCAAGAGAAAAATATTGTCCTAAGAATAAAAGAAAAATACATCTAAGTGAGCACAACTTTTTTTTTTTATGTTCCTTTAATCTTTTCTTAAAAAACAATTACTGGAAGAACTCTTCTTTTGTTTTCACATTAAATCCTTTACAAAGTGATGTGTGGGAGAATTCAACTCAGAGAAATTGCATGTAGCTTCCATGAACTGTCTTATTGCTTTTTTGTAATGTGGCAGGTAATTGAAATCTTTAAAACACACCCTCCGTTTCTGCTACAGATTATAAAATTCCCTTTAGAGTCATAGCATCTATCCAGACAAGGGGAACATGATCAACATTGAGCATAAAACAATGCTGTCTTAAGTTCTATGGCATTCAATCTATGTGCTCCTTTTACTAAATTTCTTGAAACATTGGCAAGCAATAGGGTACTGACTTAGGTTATTTTGCACCAGTAGTATTTCTACATATTTAGCTATGCAATATTTATTTACAAAATTGCCTCTTTGAAAAACAAGCTGAGATTCTCACAAGTAATACTTTCACATTGATAACCATGACCAAATGAAATGTTGTGTTTCTAGTTCCTTTCAAATAATCTAATTAGGCGATTTAAAAAACATATTTATGTTTATCATATGGATATGAGAGTTTTGCCTGCATGTTTGTGTGTTTGCCAGCATCCATGCCTAGTGTTTTTGGAGGCCAGAAGATATCAGATATCATGAAATTAGGGTTAAGAATGGTTGTAATTTTTCTAATCTAGGACCTTAATGCAGCCAAGGTTGACACAGAATTTGCTGTGTAGATCAGGTGATCCAGAATTTGCTATATAGCTGTAGCTGTCCTTAAACTCATATTGAATTCTTGATATTCCTTTTCCATTTCTCCTAGGTTTTCCATTTTTATAGAATATAGATTTTCAAAGTATGATTTGATAATTCTCTGTATTTCCTGGGGGTCTGTTGTTATGTTCTCCTTTTCATTTCTGATTTTGTTGCTTTAGATACTCCCTCCCTGCTTTTTGATTAGTTAGGATAAGGGCTTATCTATCTTGTTGACTTTGCCAAAGAGCCAATGCTTTGATTCATTGATTCTTTGTACTATTCTTTTTGTTTCAATTGTATTGAAGCTCTAAGTTTGTATTTTCTGCTGTCTACTCCTTCTAGGTAAGTTTGCTTCTAATTGTTCTAAGGCTTTTGACTGAGCTGTTAGGTCTCTAGTGTGGGATTTCTCTAGGTTTTTCATATAGGCATCTAGTGCTATGAATTTTCCTCTTAACACTGCTTTTATTGTGTCCCACCAGTTTGGGTATGCTGTGGATTCATTTTCATTAAATTCTAGGAAGACTTTGATTTTTTTCTTAATTTCTTCCTTGACCCAGAGGTGGTTCAGCTGAGCGATTTTTAGTTTCCAGGATTTGGTAGGCTTTCTGTTATTTTTCATTTTGTTGAGCTCTAACTTTAGGCCCTGGTGGTCCAATATGATACAAGGGATTATTTACAATTTTTTGTATCTATTCATATTTGCTTTGTGACCAATTATGTGCTCAATTTTAGAGAAAGTTCCATGAGCAACTGAGAAATAATGTAAATTCCTTTGCATTTGGGTGGAAGCTTCTGTAATATCTTTTAAATCCATTTGTATCATAACCTCTGTTAGACTCCTTAATTTTCTGTTGAGTCTCTGTCTAGTTGACGTATCCAGAAGTGAAAGTGGGATATTGAAGTATCCCACTATTAGGGTGTGAAAATGGATGTGGGATTTGAGCTTTAATAGTGTTTCTTTTACCTAGAAATTATATTATATTAGGGGCATAAATATTCAGGATTGAAATCTCATCTTGACCAATTGTTCCTGTGATGAATAAGTAATGTCCATCTTGGTCCCTTTGAATTGCTTTTAGCTTAAAGTCTATTTTGTTAGATATTAGGATGGCAACCCCAGCTTGTTTCTTAGAGCCATTTGATTGGAAAATCTTTCCCCAACCCTTTGCTCTGAGCTTGTGTCTGTCTTTGTGGTTGAGGTGTGTTTCTTGTATGCAGCAGAAGAATAGCTTCTGTTTTTGTATCCATTTTGTTAGTGTGTGCCTTTTTATTGGTGAGTTGAGTCCATTGATATTAAGGAATACTAGTGACCATTGATTGATTTTTCCTGCTATTTTTGGTAGTAGCTTCATCGTATTTCCTTTCTCTTGGTTTTTTTCCATTGCATCATTGATTGTTTGTGGTTTTATGGGTGTATCTGGGATCCTTTTTTGGAGTTTTCCCTCTAATGCTTTCTGGGGGGCCGGATTGGTAGATAAGCATTGTCTCAGTCTGATTTTGCCAGGAAATGTCTTGTTTACTCCATCTGTGGTGATTGATAATTTTGTAGGATAAAGTAGTCTGGGTTGGCAGCCATGCTCTTTTAGTGTCTGTATAACTTCTGACCAAGCCCTTCTTGCTTTCATCGTTTCCTTTAAATAGTTAGTTGTTATCCTGATGGTTCTGCCTTTATAAATAAGTTCGTTCTTTCTTTTGCAGCTCTTAAAATTTATTTCTTTGTTCTTTATATTGGGTGGCTTGATTATTATGTGACAATCAGACTTTTTGGGGGGATCATATCTATTTGCCATTCTGTAAGCTCCTTGTATCTTCATAGACATTTCCTTCTTTAAGTTAGGAAAATTTTCTTCCATGATTTTATTGAATACATGATCTGTGCCTTTGAGCTGGCATTCTCCTCTTTCTTTTATTCCTATTATTCTCAGGTTAGGTCTATTCATGGTGTCCCAGATTTCCTGGACATTTTGTGTTAAGGCTTTTTTGGTTTTAGTATTTTCTTTAACAGATGTATCTATTCTGTTACGGAGTCTTCCACTCCAGAGATTCTCTCTTCTATCTCTTGGATTCTGTTGGTTATGCCTGCATCTGCAGTTCCAACTCTTTTCTTCAAATTTTCTATTTCTGCCTTTGCCTCATTTTGTGCCTTTTTTTATTGATTCTATTTCAATTTTTGGCTAGTGAAATGTTTCTTTCATTTTTTGGTTTACTTTTTCTTGGTTTTCTTTCCAGGATTTGTTAATCTCTTCCAATTTTTTGTTTGTATTTTCTTCTATTTCTTTAAGGGAATTTTTTATATCTTCTTTGAAGGCTTCAATAATCTTCATAAAGGTGGTTTTGGTGTTGTTTCCTCCTCATTTCTCTGTTCATGTCTTGTAGTTGTAGAACCACCAATTTCTTCTGGCGTTGCCCTGTTTTTCTTTATACTATATGTATATTTGCACTGGTGTCTGACCATGGCTTCAGTCACTCTCGATTAGGCAGCTCCTAATCTATTGTGGCAAGAGGGCTTGTGTCTCTCCCATCTCCTCTGAGCAAGGGGTCTGCTTACTCTGACCCTGCTCTGGATAGGTGTCTGAATTTCAAATTCTCAGTCCTTCTCTGATGACACAGAACACCCTGGCCCAGCCGTGTAAGGTTGCCTCTTTTAGGTGTGGCTGGAGAAGCCCCTCACTGTCAAACCCTAGGTCCTGCCTCCTGTGGAGAGATGCGAGATGCGATCAGGCTCTAGGGATTGACCCTGGTCCTGAAGAGCAAGTCTCAGGAAGGGTTGTCCGGGTTCTGAAATCTGCTCACCTCTGGATGGAGTCTTAATTTCAAAGTCCTTAGTCCTTTTTGCTGATGCAGTTGGAGGAGGGACCAGCAGTGCAAGGTCCCCTCTTTTAGGTGGGGCTGGAGGAGCCCCTCACAGCCACACCCTAGGTCCTCTCTTCTAGGGAGAGATGAGATCAGGCTCTAGGGTTTGACCTTAGTCCCGGAGAGCAAGTCCTTGGAAGGGGGGTCCCTGAAAGTAGCTTTTCATTGAGAACTTCTTTACTGGGTAGCACGGCTGTTGTGATTAATTTATTATTTGGGTTACTCTCTATAATCTTGATAGAACAATGGCAGACTATATTACTTTTCTTAGGTTTAAAACACATAGCCGTACTAACTTCTTTAGAATAAATAAAGTGTATTGTTTTGATGCTTGAAAGAAAAGTTTTTAGAATGAGGTCACCTAAACCATGAGTAAAGGAAGACCATGAATATCTTGCCAAACTGAGGCTGTAAACTCTCATATGACTTGTTGCTCTGTAATCAAAACCCTAGTAGTGTTATGAATTATTTTTCTCTATTTTAAAAATTGGGAAAAACTATAAAAAGGTATTTACTATACTTTAAGCAATATATATGACAGCTATAGAACATACACATAAAAGAATTACATCTATTGGTTTTCTCTGCCACAGTCAACTGTGTAAGCTATAAAACTTACATAATGAAGAAAAATTTAATTAATTATTTTTAGTAGTATTAAGCTTGAAAGTCTCAAAAGGGTGAATTCTGAGTCTACCAATTTACCAATTCTCCATGTATGGTATTCTACCAATATTTTTAAATTCATTTTTGTCTGCATAATTTTGCTATCTAACTTACATTGTTTGTGAAGAAAAATTCTCTCAGGGCCTTTTCTATACAACACAAATAAGTGGAATAGTTTACCATGTTATCTACTGGTTACTTTTATGATCCTTGTGACATGTTTAAGAAGTCAAGAAGAATTGATGCTTCAAACTCTTTTATCTTAATGTGATTTTTCTTCATTTTACCTTCAATTTAGTAGATCATTCTCTGATTATAGAAAGAAACTTATGATATATTTTCATTTGTTCTTCAAGATTTTTTGCTTTTGGAGTATGTTCAGTTTGAAAAAGTCATAGTCTATGATTAAAGTTTTTCACACAATTGCTTTATTTATATACTACTGTCATTAAAATTGCATTTGATGTCATCATAAATATATATACTTATAGACTTATGCATTCTGTCCTTCTAAAAATTATAGTGGGGGAATACAGAGAACAAAAGAGCACTAGTATAATATTGCCTCATCTGACCCAGTCTTGATGTTGGGGTGAGGAAAGCAGATCTGCCTGGAGTGGATGCTGAACTAAGCCACCTTGGGACCTTGGGACCTCCTGCCCTTGCTGAGAAGGAGATCAAGTGTTGGGGAGAAGAAAGACTGACTGGGACAGGCGAGAGGGGGATGGAAGTTTGAACAAGGGTATACATGGGTAAAAAAAAACTACTTTAATCATAATAAAAATACAAAAACCAAAAAAATAATAAAAAAGAAAAAATATAATGTCTTTTTACAAAAAAAGTATTTATTATTGTCTCTTATCTCTGGAAAATATAGATATTTTCTTTTAGATGTCATCTTCCTATCCTCCTACCTCTTTCTTGTTATCATCATTTTTAATTTGTTTGTGGTCTCCTGTATTTTAGGCTGGACTTTCCATGCTGTATGGTAGAAGATGTCCTTGAACTTCATTACCCTTCACCATTCACCATCTCAATCCCTGACTTACTCTTCTGGGTCACCTCATCCAGGTTTTTTATTGCTGGGGTCTAGAAGAATCTCACTCCTTCATTTACCCATATAGTAAATGTTGTTTGGCTATTAAGACTTTTGGAGGATCACTGAATTTGGTTTTTTGTAGTTTGTTTGTCTGTTGTTTCCTCTAAAAAATCCAACTCTTCACAATCCTTCCATGGTTGCTTATAGATGACCAAGCTTTGCCATAGTGTCTACTTTCCAATTTGTTTTTGTCATTATGCCTAGAATATTATAGCTCCTTCCAAACATAATATTTATATCATTCTAATTTATTCAGATGAACTAGATAGTCTCATCTTCTCTTTTCCAACTGATTCTGCAAAATTAGAGGCTAATATAAAAGAAAACATCTTCAAATCTTTTGTACTGTAAAATTTCTACTTCATCAGGAAAATAGTTTCTGGCCACACTATTGAGCTTCAGTTGCATGTCTCATTTCTCCCAGCATAGCCAACATATTTATGATGCTCCTCACACATGCTACATTCAGATATTAAAATATACTATATTATCTAACCTAACAGTTGTTTTGTTTCTGTCCCATACTTATCTAGTGAACTCCATTTAACAGAAGGTATGACACCTTATACCATATGAGAGAAGATGGCTACCCTGGGATTCATTCCAAGGATACTCCATCCTCTACTGGCCCAGGCATGGTTGTCTTATCCCTCAGTCAATCAGTGTCAAGAGTAGTCATTATTACTCCATAATGTAACCTTATCAGAATTGTGCTAACAGATGCTTGGTGCTGTGATGGATTAGCCTCAGTTTCATTTATCATAGGGAACAGGCACTGTTGCTCTGTTGTTCCTTGTCAGCCATTTTTCTGGCAATTGTGTTGAACAGCTTATCCTGGAAGATGTAAGTAAAGATATATTACTCAGACAAAAAAGAAGTTTAGGAAGTTTATCACTACCATTTTTGAAAGAAAGAAGTAACTGAGACAGGAATTGTCATATGGACCCACAAAGATCTTTCTAGCCTCGTGGGGAGCTTGGAATTTGGGTAGATTTGTCTTATCTGAGTAGTGCTAAATCAGGACAAAAAGGCTATGAAAGAAGTGAAAGATGGACCCAGCTTCCAAGTATCTCCTGCATCTGTATTTTGTTAGAGATATGTGTGGTATAGCATCATGTCTACCACAAAGGTCAAAAATTTCAACTTAAAAAGAATACTTCTACCTCCATTGTTCTGTGTAAAGCTACAAATAAACAAATATAAATAGATTAGAAAAAACCTTAACACTTAAAAACCTTAAAATTTTTATCTAAATATTTTTCTAACAACTACATACACTTTTCTTTAAGAACAGTGTTAAGATTATATTACACCAGATTGAAGACAGCATATTTTTTATAATCTTTCCAGAAAATATTTGTTTCCTTTTAGACTTTGAAAAGAACAATACTCAATTTCATTTGGAATAACAGGAAAGCCAGGATTGCCAAAACAATTTTACTCAACAAAAGAACCTCAGGAGGTATCACCATCCCTGACTTCAAGCTATACTATAGAGGTACAGTAATAAAAGCAGCCTGGTACTGGCAAAAAAAACAGACTTGTGGATCAATGGAATAGAATTGAGGATCCAGACATTAACCCAAAAACCTATGAACACCTGATCTTTGACAAAGAAGCCCAAAACATTCAATGGAAAAAAGATAGTATATTTAACAAATGGTGTTGGCATAGCTGGATGGAAGAGTGTAGAAAAATACAAATAGATCCAAGCCTGTCACCCTGCACAAAACTCAAATCCAAGTGGATCAAAGACCTCAACTTAAACCCAGCTACTTTGAACTTGATAGAAAAGAAAGTGGGAAATACATTTCTACAAATTGGCACAGGCGACCACTTCCTAAATATAACACCAGTGGCACAGGCACTAAGACCAACAATCAATAAGTGGGATCTCCTGAAGCTGGGAAGCTTCTGCAAAGCGAAGGACACTGTCAATAGGACAAAACGCCAGCCTACAGAATGAGAAAAGATTTTCACCAACCCTACAAGTGATAGAGGACTGATCTCTAATATATATAAAGAGCTCAAGAATTTAGAGGCCAAAACCCTTAATAACCCTATCAAAAAATGGGGTACAGATTTAAAAAGGGAATTCTCAGCAGAGGAACTACGAATGGCTGAAAGGCACCTGAAAAAGTGCTCTTCATCTTTAGCCATCAGAGAAATGCAAATTAAAACAACTTTGGGATACCACCTAATACCTGTTAGATTGGCTAAAATAAAAGGCACAGATGACAGCCTATGTTGGAGAGGATGCAGAGCAAGGGGAACACTCCTCCATTGTTGGTGGGAGTGTAAGCTTGTTCAGCCACTTTGGAATGCAATATGGAGGTTTCTCAGAAAATTGAGAATCAATCTCCCCAAGGACCCAGCAATACCACTTCTGGGTGTATACCCTAAATAGGCACATTCACATACCAAAGGTATTAGCTCAACTATGTTCATAGCAGCATTATTTGTAGTAGCAAGAACCTGGAAACAACGTAGATGTCTCTCTACTTAAGAATGGATTAACAAACTGTGGTACATCTACACAATGGAATACTACTCAGCAGTAAGAAAAAAACGATATCCTAAAATTCGCAGGCAAATGGATGGATTTGGAGAATATCCTCCTGAGCGAGGTATCACAAACTCAGAAAGATAAGCAGGGGATGTACTCACTCACTAGTGGTCTCTAAACAAACAAACAAGAATAAAAGCCAAGCATGCCCAAGCTGCAAACCACAACCACTGAACAGCTTGGGATCAGAAACACCCTGGACTGACACTTCGAACCCCACTCCAACTATAGGAATACCAGACTCATGCTTGAGGGAGGGGGGACAAAACTGGATTTGGCCAGGAGTGGAGACTGATCCAAGCATTATTTGGTCAGTGGGACCATAGGACTGTCTGCTCCCTGCCCAGGGAAGGGATGGGGAGTTGCAGAGAAGAGAAACATCAAGATGTGGTGGGAGGGGGAAGGGACCTTGAATGAGGATATACAGGGATGGAAAAAAAAAATTCAGAGGGAAAGCTGAACACATAGTAAATATATGTGTAACAATCTTATTTACATTACCACCCTTGATAAGCCATGCTTATGATTCTTATCCTCTTCATAGTTATTGTTAACTTTTCCTCATTTTAAATTCATGTTACTGTTTTTTTGTTAAATACAAAGATAAATAAATAAATAAATAAATAAATGAAAAAAAAAATAAAAAATAAATAAACTGATGGAATAAAGGATATCTAGATTGGTAAACTCTAAAAAAAAAAGAATTGTATATTTTAGAAAACATTGTGAGTAAAATACCTCAGACTCTTCTGGTATGTCTATCCTTACTGCCAGTCTGACGATTCCCTGGTCCCTAACATTTTTTTAAGGATCCTCTTATGTTCTTCCTCTAAAAGTAGCTTACAGGCTTCTTATCGTGGTAGGACTATTGATTACATCCCTCCTTTGAATCTTTCATGGTGCCTTCTGGTTCCATGAAAATGAGTCCTGGAGGAAGCAGTAGGCATTCAAGTCAGATACACCTCAGGAATTACTGGGCCATATTTCTGAAGTGCATGATGTCTTCAGTAACAGGGGCTTACCTTCTACATCTGGGGAACAACCAAGGTCAATAACAAAAAGTTTTATGTTTTGAGAGTCTATTGGACATCTCTAGCCAGCAACCCTAAAGAATATGTCTAATTCATATTGGGGCTTTGATATCTTTGAAAAGAATACCATCAGCTCAGATGTAAAATATTCATTATAACTATTTAATCTTATAAATACTTGAAACTGTGTATATTACAGGAATTTGTAAATTGTAAACTGGTACTAGTATGATTCCTTGTGACTTTTCCAGACATCCTTGTTACTCTAGCCTCATTCCTCTCTTCCTGTATTTATCTCTATTCTCTTTTCTAAAGAGCTTCAATTTTTCCATGCCTTCTTTAAGATCTCATGTATCTTGCTATTGCCTTCCAAATGGAATAAAAAATAATCTATTTAAAATAAATAATTTTTAAAAAAATTTTCTGCTTTGACTTTGAAGTATTTATTATCATTTTTATGTTACGATGAGGCCAAATTTTTGATATTTATTTAATTTTAATTTGTCTTTACTCTTTCCTTTCAAAATATTAATTTATTATTTCATGTGCATGATTTTTTTCTGCATATATATCTACAAAACACATATATGCAATGCACATAGAGGCCAGAAGCAAGAACTGGATCCTTTGGTATTGTAGTTATAGTACTGGGAATGGAACCTAGGACTTCTGGAAGAACAAGCACTCCTAAACACTGATTCATCTCTTCAGCCCCAAACAACATATTTTTTGTTTATTTTATTGCAAACAAATTATTTGTGATATAATATATTCTGATTATGGTTACATGTCCTCCAGATCCTCCTTGGTCCTCCTTACTTTCCCAGCCACCAAATCCACATCTTTCTTTCTCTTTCTCAATAGAATACAAACAAGCATCCAAGATTTTTGATAGTAAAATAAAATAAAATAAAACAAACCACAATAGAACAGAACCAACAATCAAAAGAAAAACAATAAAAGAAAAACCTCAAGCAACACAGATGCAGAGACACACAATCACACACATAAATCTCAACAAAACACAAAACCAGAAACCATAGCATATACACAAAGGAACTGTAAGGTAAATAAAAACAAAAACAAAACAAAAGAATGACAAACCATTATGACACAAGGAACTTCCAGAACATTGAGATTATTCTCTGTTGGCTATCTACTGCTGGACCTGGGCTTTTTTAAAATAATACTTGATATTATAAATTAGAAATCTCAGATTCTAATCCATCAGACTTTTCTGCAAAGGTCTGACTCTTGGAAAAAGTCAATTTTTCATTTCAGAATACTTATCAAATGGAGATTTCTTCTGGGTTATGATGGGTACTTTCTTTGACTTCTTTCAGTGCCTTGACTCCATCTGGCCCAAACCTGTTTAGACTTTGTGTATGTTGTCAAAGTCCCTGTGAATTCTTTTGTACGTAAGTCCTACTGTGTTAAGAAGGCCTTCTTTCCTTAGTGTCCTCCATTTCCACTGACTCTTACAATCTTTCCCCCTCATCTTTAGCAGGGTTCTGTGATCCCTGAAGGGCAGAATTTGATGAATACATTCTACTTAGAATTGAATGTTCCAAGGTCTCCCACACTCTGAACATTGTCTAGCTGTGTTCTTTGTATATGCTCTCATCTATATCAGGAGAAAGCTCAGATGAAGGTTGAACAAGGCTAAGAATATTGTAGAAGGACATGAAAAATGATTTTTTTTGCTATGTTCTTTTAGAAAAACAGTCAGATTTAGTTTTCTTCTATGTTCTTGGCCATATGAGCAATGTTGGACATGGCTTCCATCTCATGGGATGGGTCTTAAATTCAATTGGATACTAGTTTGCTACTCCTCCAAGCTTTGTGCCTATACTGCATGAGCATACCATATAAGTAGCTTATTATTGTAGATTAAAGGTTTTGTAGCTGGCTTGGTACCTTTCTCCTTTGGCAGCATTGAGAATACCTCCTTGTAAAATGAACTCTAGTCATTTGGGGTGAAGGCTCTTGGTTGGCACCAACTCAAATTTTCCAAGTTCAATGTGTTGTGTAGGTGTTATCTTTAGCAATAAAAATTTACTATCAGTTTTTGGAGTGTAACCAATAGCCTTGGAGATTGCTTGAGTTATTTAGAGGTTTAAGGCTTCTTTGGATAACACTCTATTAGATTTAGACTATTCCTGAACTAGCAGCTTTATTTAGTGATGAGAGATGATCAAGTATGGTTCTGTCTCCCCTGTTATTTGTTGATTTGATTTAGATCATCTTCGCATATGTATATATTCCAGGAAGCTTCTACGTATTAGATTTCTATATAACTCCTGTACTGGCCAAGATTTATCTGTCCCATCAAGTTTTCTCTCCTATGTCCCCTATTTTCTCTCCTTTCCCATTTTATTCTTCCTTTCTGGTCCCACAATCCCTGCCAATCCATACTATTTATTTCATGTCTGCTTTTAAGTGAGATCTAATGCATCTCCCAGTCCTTTAGTCTATATCTCACCTCTATAATTACAAGGGTTACAGCTTGCTTATTTAAAAAAAATACTTAGCAGTTAATTTCTACATATAATTAAATACATACCATGTTTATCTTTCTCAGTCTAGGCTTTCTCACTCAGGATAAACTCTTTCTACTTTAATCCATCTACCTGCAAATTTCATGATTTCATATTTTTAATGAATGAGTAACAGTCCATTTAATAAATGTACTACCTTTTTTATACATTCATAATTGATAGAGATCTAGTTTGACTTTTGGCTGTTAAGAATAAAGCTGCCATGAACATAACTAAACAAGTGGTAGGGTGGAGTGTCCTTTGGATATAATGCCCAAGAGCGGTATTGCAGAATCTTGAGGTATATATGTTCCTAATTTTCTAAGAAACTACTCATTAAATTCCATAGTGACCAGATAAGTTTGCACTTTCTTTAACAATGTGTGAATATTCCTCATGCTCCACATCCTTGCCACCATGAACTGTCATTGTGTTATTGATCTGTTATTCGGACATGTGTAAAATAAACTCTCAAAGTAGTTTTGATTGCATTTTCTTCATGACTAAAAAGATGTTGAACATTTCCTTAACTGTTTCTAGGCCATTTGTGTTTCCCCTTCTAAAAATTTTCTGTTTAGATCTATACCCTATTTTGTTTGTCGGTTGGTTGGTTAGTTGGTTTTGTTCCTGATTTTAAAGACAGAGTTCCTCTGTTACAGTCCTGGCTGTCCTGGAACTCATTTTGTAGACTAGGCTGGCCTCAAACTCATAAAAATTCCCTGGCTTGTGCCTTCTGAATTTTGGGAAAAAACAAGAGCCACCACTGCCCAGCATATATCACTTTTTAAATTGGATTATTAAGGTATTTTTAGTACTTATATTCCTGAATTCTTCATATATTTTGGATAGTAGTACTCTCTTAGATGTACAGTTGATAAAAATCTCCCAATCTACAACCTGCTGCTTTGTCCATTCAGTGGTTCTTTGCCATAAAAAAGCTTTAAGTTTCATGAGATCTCATTTATTAATAGTTGATCTTAGTATGTGTGTGTGCTCATGGTGTTGAATTTATTTTTTTTTCCTGTGCTAATGAGTTTAACTTTTCTCAATTTTCTCTTCTGTTGGATTCAGTGTATTTGGCTTGATGTTGAGGCCCAGAATGAAACATTTTAGTATTGCTGCAAATAGTATTAAATACTTGGAGTAACTATAACCAAAGAAGTAACAGATCTATTTGTCAAAAATTTTAAATCACTGAAGAAAAAAATTGAAAAGGATATCAGAAAATGGAAAGCTCTCCCATGGTCCTGGTTAGCTAGGATTAACATAGTAAAAATGGCAATTCTACCAAATGAATCTACAGATTCAATGCACTGCCCAACAAAATCCCAACACAATATTTTTTGGACCTTGAAAGAAAAATGCTCAATTTCATTTGGAATAACAGGAAATCCAGGAGACCCAAAACAATTTTGCTTAACAAAAGAACCTCAGAAGGCATCACCATCCTTGACTTCAAGTTACACTTTAGAGCTAGAGTAACAAAAACAACTTGGTACTGGCATAAAAACAGACTTGTGGATCAATGGAACTGAATTGAGGATCCAGACATTAATCCAAAAACCAACGAACACCTGATCTTCGACAAAGAGGCCCAAAATATTCAATGGATAAAAGACAGTATCTTTAACAAATGGTGTTTGCATAGCTGGCTGGCAGTATGTAGAAAAATACAAATAGATCCAAGCCTGTCACCCTGCACAAAACTCCAATCCAAGTGGATCAAAGACCTCAACATAAACTCAGCCACGTTGACTTGATAGAAAAAAAAGTGGGAATACACTTCTACGAATTGACACAGGCGACCACTTCCTAAATATCACACCAGTGGCACAAACACTTAGATCAACAATCAATAAGTGGGATCTCTTAAAGCTGAGAAGCTTCTGTAAAGCCAAGGACACTGTCAATAGGACTAAAAGACAGCCTACAGAATGGGAAAAGATTGTCACCAACCCTACAAGTGATAGAGGATTGATCTCTAAGATATATAAAGAACTCAAGAATCTAGAGCCCAAAACCTTGAAAAATCCAATCAAAAAATGGGGTTCAGAACTAAAATGGAAATTTTCAGCAGAAGAATTATGAATAACTGAAAGGCACTTGAAAAAGTGCTCATCATCTTTAGCCATCAGAGAAATGCAAATCAAAATAACTTTGAGATACCACCTGATACCTTAGACTGGCTAAGATAAAAGACACAGATGACAGCCTATGCTGGAGAGGACGTGGAGTAAGCAGAACACTCCTCCATTGTTAGTGGGAGTGTAAGCTTGTTCAGCCACTGTGGAATGCAGTATGGTGGTTTCTCAGAAAACTGAGAATCAATCTCCCCAAGAACCTAGCAATACTACTTCTGGGTATATACCCTAAAGATGTACATTCTCACTCCAAAGGCATTAGCTCAACTATGTTCATAGCAGCATTATTCGTGATAGCAAGAAACTGGAAACAACCTAGATGTCCCTCAACTGAAGAATGGATTAACAAACTGTGGTACATCTACACAATGGAGTACTACTCAGCAGTAAGAAAAAATGATATCCTAAAATTTGCAGGCAAATGGATGGATTTGGAGAATATTCTCCTGAGTGAGGTATCACTAACCCAGAAAAATAAGCAGGGGATGTACTCATTCATTAGTGGACTCTAAACACACACACACACACACACACACACACACACACACATACACACCAAACAAACAAACAAACAAACAAACAAACAAGTAAAAATAAAAAACAATAAAAGCCAAGCATGC
>PVIH01008760.1:22519-88153 GCA_004025045.1 Sigmodon hispidus
TCATTTTGATGTTGGGGGAAAAAAGTGGATTTGCTAGGAGTGGGTGCTCAAGTAATTAATATTGAGACCTTGGAAATTTGGTCCGGGGCGGGGGGGGGGGGTAGCAAGGGATGGGGAGTTGTGGTGTTGAAAGAATGACCTGATCTGGGGGGGGGGGGGAGGGACATTGATTAAGGATATACAGGGACAGAAAATGTGACTTCTTTATTCATAATAATAAATAAATAAATAAATAAATAAATAAATAAATAAATACCAAAGACAACCTATAGGAGTCCAAAACATATATAAAAACCTCATTGAGTTTGTTTAAAAAAAAAAAAAAAAGAAAAAAATTTAATTTGTTTGGAAGGTAAGTTTTCTGGAAGAACAACAATCTAATTCTCGTCTATGGATGATTTTACAGTTAGTTATTGATAATTTATGGTATGTAATTGTAATTTCATTGATTGAATACTGTTTTGCTAAACAGAAATAGTTGTGGTTTTTAATCTTTCATGAATGAATACAAGCCCAGTGTATTCAATTCTGTTCTAACTTAACCATCACTAGTATGGGATGAGTATTAAGTTAGGAGCTTGGGATACAAAGATAAATAAATCATGTTGATAACACATTATTAGCTGCTCAGAGGGCTGTGATGTTTGAAATTAAACTGGGCTTTTAGGATGCAAGAGACTGTGAATGACACCCTGGGGCTCTCTTGCTCTGAGATTTATATGGTAGGAAAACGTCATTATCTGGGTTCACTCAGGTAGCACTGATCTGCAAACACAGTTCCTGTGTAGGTGATCAAACACAAATCCCTGTTACATCTCTATAGATCTAAAGGCTGGTGTTCTAAATTTTCAAACTAGTATATTAATGGTGAACACATGAAAATTGTGGTGTTTGGCTCCAAAATCTTGCCACCACTAATCTTTCCTTGGTTCAATGTAGTTGTGTACAGGTGCTTTGAAGGAGATCCTCTCCCAAACCCAGATTAAGTGCTATTATTAGCAAATTAATTCCCTTACTACTTGTGCTTGATTATGAAGCATGACGTTACATATTCCTTTATAGGTTTTGACTCATTGGTGTTGCCAAATCTTCTATTGGAAACTACATACAAGTAATAACAAAAGAAAGAAAAATCATTTACACAGTTTCTCTGGAATCTATAATTTCTGGGTTTGACTGATTAATGTCTTCAAATGCTATTGGAGTTGATTGCAGAAGTCTGAGAAAAGATGTAGGTGATGCAGGAGAGATGATTACTTCACTGTGAACTCTGATACATATATTTTTTCTTTAAGGTTACACAAGGAAAGGTCAAAAATAAAATGTAGGTCAAGTGCTTTTATCTGCTACAAATTTCTGAACAGTAATCATAGAGCCACAGTGACTGGCTCTGATTTTCAGCTGTTGAAAGGGAAGGTCAAGAGTATATATGGGTAAAAAAATATGACTTTATTCATAATAGAAAAGATTATATTATTTCTTACTTGAATATTACCTTTAATTTGACAATAAATTAATCTGACAGTGGGAAAAAAATAAAGGGAAGATCAAGAGGTTAAGAGAAAGAACAGGCATTTAAGTAATATTGTAAAATAAAAGGCAGTGCATATACATATTTATGCATTTAGAATGCAGTGAACGAAGGAACTTGCCTAATTTGCCTCTGGTTTATTTGTGTTGGCCTGTTTTGCAACTGCTTCTTGTTACTATGTTAGTGTGGTCAAAATGGAAGAGGAGAAATGGAAACATATGTTCATAATGCATCATGTTAATGTGCTCTAATTCCTTAATTAACATACAACTCTTCACACAATGGTTATTTACTGAATGTGTGGGAGTTTGGTCTGCTTTGTTCATTAGTGTAATTATTGAAAGAGCACATCCACTCTTTTGTTTATACAAATCATATTAATTGAAAGATAATTTGATCATTTAGAAAACTATATGGTTACTATCTAAATGAACTTTTAAAGAGTAATATTTTAATTGGGATAGTATACATTTAATTAATACTATAATTAAATGAGTAATGGAGCTTCCTGTTGAATGAGAATTGGCTAACATGCTACACATAGTCCAGAAAAGTCAGCTTAGCAGAAGAAAAGAATAGCAAATGCAATGCATCTACTGATGTATATTGGGAAACAAAATTCAGAGAATGAGGAAAGAGACAGAAAGTAGGAGGGAATTTGCTTGAGGAGCAGCTCAGTACACTTTCCATCTGCTTTCCTTGAAGCAATGCCTTGTTTCTCCAATATAGGCTGGTAGTAAAGAGGATCAGCCCACACTCTCTGTTTCTACATCTTAGAAAGTCCAATGTCCTTGAGAAAAATAATTAAAGATAAATAAAATAGAAAATCCAGACATTAATTGACATTAAATCAAATTGCCTCAGATCAGGGCTTGCACAGCAATATCTTCCAAATTGCTGTCTCACATGTGTGGCATGAGACAAGTGTGCATGTGAAAATGTCTTAAAAGAGAAAAATTAAAAGTACAAGTGTCTCTTAGGTAGTGGACCTGTTCAGTGATATTTCTGGTTCATTTCTAATTAGCAAATAAAACTGTGTATCCACATCTATATAAACACATGCATGTATTTATTGCTTCTGTAAAACTAGGACGTAAGTGAAAATGTATCTCAGTGTGGAAACATATTGAAACTTAACAATGATTTACAAACCCTGGAATATATTTTTACTTTGAATATAAATTTGTAGTCCCAAGTTTCTTTCTCTTTCTCCCGTTTTCTTCCTTTCCTTTTCCTTCCCACCTGCCCATGTCCCTTTTTATCTTATCCCCTCCCTTCTCTTCCTTTTCATTCTTTCCTTATCTTCTACCCCTCTGTCTTTCTTCCTCATAAATTATAGTGCTATAATACAGATTAATAATTAGACCAGTTGAAAATACACTTATTTATTGTTTATGAATCTTGATTTATATTTTGACACTTTATGCTAAAAAATGCATTTGAATATATAGTTTTTATTGTTTTGTGTACATATCTTCTCTATACATTTGTGTGTGTGTGTGTGTGTGTGTGTGTGTGTGTGTGTGTGTGTGTGTGTGTGTGCATGTGTCTAAGGCAGTTGGCTGTCTTTAATAATTCTTAACATTATTTTATTAGGTCAATTTATTCTTTGACAATATCCCATGTGTATATGAAGCATTTGTATTGCTCTGTGTATCTTTCTTCTCTCTCCTACCCCTTTCAAAACCTCTCATACCTAAGTTTTCTTTCCTGCATCAACACCTTGTTTTTGTATTGTATTTCACTCATGTAAGTATAGCAGTGGTTTGGAACTATACACTGGAGTCAAGTGAGTAAAATCCTGATGACAATTATTCCCTTTGGCTTTGAGTCTGACAGTAGCCAATAGCTCAACAGGGAATGGAAAAGCCCTATGAGATCTATCCAAATCAATTCATGCTTAACTGTTACTGGGCAAAAGCTTTGCAGGTTCATTGTCACCAAGCATAACCACTGTAATATTACACTTGCAATGGCTATTCCATGATCTTTTCCTGACTCTTTCAGTGTAACATGAGGTTTCTGGCCCAGATTAACCTGCAGTCCAGAGTTCTCAGCTGCCCGCCATTGCTTAGGCCCCACAAAATAACTCAGATGCTTATAGTAATTTCATGCTGTTTGGCCAATATCTCAGGCATATTGTTAGCTAGCTCTTTTGTCTTAATTCAACCCCTATTAATCTGGCCTACTCTGTGGCCCGTGGCTCACCTGTGTTCTTTTACATGTTGATTGTAGCAGCTGGATTGTGTCTGTCTGACTCCACCCTTCTTCTCATACTTATGCTGATTTTGTGCCTACCTATGGTGGTGACCATGGCCAAAACAGTACCTTTATTTAAAGAATGATATTCACAGCATACAGAAAGATATTCCCACATCACTTAGAGCTCTTAAATTCTTTCCACATCATCTTGTTATATTTTCTGTGTCTTAAAGGAGGTTGTATAAATGTCCTATTTAGAGATAAGCATTCAAGCTTCACATTTTCTGAGTACTATGAACATTACTGAGTCTAAGGATTCTTTGCCATTCATTGCAAAGAGTAATTTTTCTGGTGAAAATGACTATGATATTTATCTCTGGGTATAAACATATACTTTGGAGGTACTTTGTTGCCATGTCAATTTATCCAAACAGCAATGGTAAATTCCTCCCAAACACCGTTTATACAGCATGACCTTCCCAGAAATGTTTTTTTCTTTCTTTTTTATTATGAATAAAGTTATATTATTTTTATCCATGTACTCCTTGTTCAGACTCCCTTCCCCCTTCTATCCCTCGCAGTCACTCATTCTTTTCTCCACAGCAATGGGTTTAGATTGTGTATATGTTACCAGACATGGATTCCATCCTGTGAAGTGGGCCTCAAGTACATTCATATAAGATTACACCAAAAATATTTATACCACTATTGTGTTTGTGTGTACAACTTGTGTGGTGTGTTGCTATTATCATTTTTATGTTTCATACTTGAATATGTACATTGATGTCTCATCTCCCCTGGTAGTCTAGTTGTCTGCATATTTTTAGGGATTATGAAATTTAGCAAGCAGAAAAAAATTTACAGCTGGGTTCCAAACTGTATATAAATTTGTATATACATACATATATATATATATATATATACATACATGTGTGTGTGTATATAATCAAATAAGATGTACAGTATTGTTTTAGTTAAGGTTTCTGTTACTGTGATGTAATATAATGACCAAAGGCAACTTTTAGAAAGAAGAGTTTTCTTTATTTAACACATTCAAAAAAATTCATCACTAAAGGAAGTTAGAATAGAGTAGGTTTCTGGAGCTATGTACTGATGTATAGCCCAAGGAGACAAGCTGTTTACTGGTTTGCTCCTCATGACTTGCTTACCGTGCTTTCACATAGTACCCAGGACCATCAGCACCTGACCCTAACCCCCACATCATAAACCATCAATGATGAAAATGTATCACAGTTTCCCCCCACATGTCAGCCTGATGGAGACATTTTGACATTTAAAGTTTTATTTTTCAAAATGATTCTAGCTGTGTTAAAGTGACATAAAACTATTTCACACAGGAATCCTCAGCAAAGTATTCTCTTGTCTAATTATGTTGCATAACTAAGAGCAATGGAAAGGCTATATTATTTGGGGGACATATACAGCCTCTCTGGTTTCCTTTAATAAAACATTGCTCAAGAGAGCAGCATTATTGAACATTCTGGGAATTTCTTTAATTTTTTCCTTATTATATTTGTAATGAATAAGATAATATTGGGTTTCCATACAGCTTCTTTTCATATGCTCTTTCTGTTGGTTAACTCTTCCTCCATAGTCTGCCATTGCCCTCCTTCCCAAAACCATCATTACTTTCCAACTACATTACTTCTTCTTTAAATTCTCATATCATCTATGTTCTACTATCTAATCACCACCTCCTCTTCCCATTGCAGGAAGTATTTACTTTATCTTACAGTTTATCATCTATCACCAAAGGAAGTCTAAGCAGGTACTCATGCAAGGAGCTTATAGCAGAACCTGTGAAGGGAGATTGCCTACTTGCACATTTGGAAGAAAAGAGCTAAGAAAGACAGGGAAACATTTATTGTGTTCAAACTTCTTTATATGTCCCCATGCCTGTTACATTACTGCCTCATATATTTAGTTTAATTTTTAAAGTTTTAAAGGTAAAGGCTCCTTCTGGCTCATTTTTTATGGGGTTTCTGATTTAAGGTTTTTTTTGTTTTTTTTTTTTTTTAAATCTTGCAGTGCATCAACCACTGGCATCCTTGGTCTTATGGACCAACACAGAATATCAAATTTCCTGTATGTTAATGTGGCTATTTTCTTTAAAAATGTTTATCAGGTTCCTACTGAAGTTGTTTTCAATCTCTAAATCAACATAACCAACAGAGTCGCTCTCCATTTACATAGAATCTTCTTTGATGTTATTTGATAAACTTATATAAGTATGTATGATAAAGTAATGTATATCATACATAATATTTTTCATAATAGAGTTTTCTGTCCTTTCAATGAAAATTTATCAAAGTAAAATTAAAATTTAAAATGAGGTGTTTGGTGATATTATTGTAAAAGATGCTTTAACAAAGAATCATATCTTTAATCATTTATGCAGGTTCTTTGTTGAAACAATAAACAGGCATAATTGTTTTTGCAGAGGAACTATTGTCCAGGTATCTCTACAAGCTTCTTTATTTCCAATAACATTCAATTCAGAATGCTGTAAGTTTTTGTGTAAATGATGATATCTATAAATACAATGCTATTTTGCTATTTCTAATCTTTGTTTTTCTAAATGTTCATTTTATTACTTTGGGAATAAAACAAGATACCAAGTAAAAGGAAAAAAAAAGAAAAAGAAAAGTACTGAAAATTTTCTCTTATTTAAATATACCCACAAAAATCACTTCCTTATGTATTCACAGATTATTCTTGGGCTGCTCATAAAATGATAAGAGGATGGGAAATAATCCTTTTTTAGACATGTGTCTCTAATAACTGCTGTGGTCACATATTTACAACATAAGCACACAAGGAACCAAAATGAATTAAATGCTTTTACTTTGTTTTTCTGCTCTAATTGATGAGTGTGAAATAATGGTATTTTTTCCAGTACTTACTCATGTATTTGTTCATAAATTGCCAAAGACATTGATTCACAAGTAAAAGACTGTGAGCTGAACCAGTTTTGTAGTTATCCAGAGAACAATGGATTATAGCTCATTCCAAATGAATATTCCTGTAGTAACAGTCAGAGGTGAGTACACTCAGGATGTATACTATATAAATACAACAGTTCAACCTGTAGTATCCTTTGAATGAACCATTTCCACAATATTATTAAATTCCAAACTTAATGTGTTAATGTGACACAAAAACTTTTGGACACCTCTGTTCCTCACCAGAACCACCAATATTTGTTTCAATTTGTGTCTGTTCGTTTGTTTGTTTTAATACTTTGTTGTTTTTGTTTTAATTAGAAGGCAGTTTTAAAAGGAGCTTCTATAAAACCACCATGTACCAAATATAGCACACTAAGAAAAATGTGTATGAGGATTTCACACCTATAGGCTCACTCATTAAAGTGATGTTCCTAGAATCATGAGGTCCTGAATTTAATCTCCAGAATATACATAATAACATTATGGTAATTGTCATACTTGTAATTCTAGCACTACCAAACAAAGACAAGCAGATCTGAGTTTTAGGCCAAGGAATCAACCAATTTCAAAGGAAAACAGAGTAGTTATTACTGCAAGAACAGTAACTGGAGTTGACCTCTGTCTACAAGCACACATGCTGATATGTGTAAACACACATGCAGCTATACCTTTACAGAAACATACATATGCACATTTCAGCATACATACACTTAAGCAATACACACCTGAACATACATATATTCACATACACATCCTTGTACTTTGCACACATATTCGTACATACACATGCATGCACACTAATATGCACATGAACACATGTACATTAAAACACAAACATGCACATACACATACATACACACATGCATTTGTACGTACACTCAATTGCATATATATGTGTATATACATGTGCACAAGCCCAATTTTATCTGAAGTACTCCCTATGAAAGCACTTAATTTCCTAATGTTAATTGATTCTAACAAAAATTATTATATAAACATACAGTAAATATGTGGAAAATTAAATAGAGGTTTCAAAACACAATTACAAATGATGAAGATGAAATTATTTATGGACAGCAAAAATGATAAATGGGTTATTGTGTACATTTGAAAAGGAGGAGACCAAGATAAACTGGAAGGCATTATCTTTTTCAGTTACAACTAGGATGGTCTTCTGTCTCCTGCATTCACAGTGTGCTGCTTTTTCCTTTCCTGTATTATGAGCATATTTTCTTTAAGACTCTTGATAAAATTTAACAAAGGCCTCATCAGAAGCCGTATTTGCAAGAGACTAGGGTTTGTTATGAGAGTTAAGAACTATATAGAGAAACACAAAGAAGTTGAGAATCAAGGAATTTAGGATCCTTCTGGCACCCTCTCACTAAGCTGGGGTAATCTTTGTGGATTCTGGGGAATTTTCTTAGCAGCAGGCTTCTCTCTAAACCCATAATATCTCCTTCTATCTAGATATCTCTTTCATTAGGCCTTCTACGTCAGGGAGACAGCTGGGTAGCTTGGTCTGTCTAAAGGACCCCTCACAGTGGGATCAGGATCTATCCCTGGTACATGAGCTGGATTTTTGAAGCCCATTGCCTATGGTGGGACGTTGCTCAGCCTTGATGCAGGTGGAGTTGCTTGGTTCTTCTTCAGCTGACTTTACCAGGCTTAGCTAACTCCTCATAAGAGGCCTTGCTTTTTTGGAGGAGGGAATGGGGAGAGTGGGTCGCAAAAGGGGATGAGTGGGGGGGAAATGGGAGGAGGCATGAGAGGGGGATACGTGGTTGGTGTTTAAAATGAATAAAATATTAAATTTGTCTTTTTTTTAATTAAAAAAAAAATTAAGGCTTATCCTGACAGAATGGTTTGGTTTGTTCACACCTCCTTTTGACCTCTCTCAAATCATCTTAGTGGGCATTATGACCAATCTACAACTATTTTCTTGCCTGTAGCCAAGTAACTTGGGAGTCTTCCTTCAGTTTCACACAGCAGGCTTGTCCTCTGCACACTTTAGGATGCTGAACTGCATGTTCATTTCAACATCATTTATCTCTGTTGTTGCAGGTCATGTGATGTTTTTTCACCCTCCCAAATTATCTAAGTATTCTATAGCACCTTTACTAGGAACAGAGTAGAAATTCCTCTCCTCATTGAATAATTCAGCTTTGCTCGTCTATATACTTCATACTGGAGGCCATGTCATCTTTCAGTCTGCTCTCTGGAGCAGTTCAGCCTTATGTAACATTGCTTATTTATCTATGACTCTGTTCTTTGCATAGGGAGTTGGTGAGTTGCAGCAGGTGAATGTAGGGTAACAAACTTCCCCTTTTTGTTTTAAATATTTTTATTAGATTTACTTTTCCTGACAAAGAAATACTTTGTTGCCTTATTCATTAAAGTTTGAATTTTTATCAAGTATTTTTTTTCCAATTATTTTAAGTGAGCCTATTTTCATTACGTTAGTAATATCTGGGGGTTTTTTTTGAGCATTGTTGCTTTTTTACAAAGATTAAGCTTAATTCTGATTCATTTTCAGGATTTTAATCACACATTTTATTGTTAATGATTTAATAATTATTTAAGAACTTAAAAGTTGTCAAAAATTTATAGCACCAGTGACAATTTTTTTTCTGTTCACAGTACATTTTGGCTTTTTAAATCTTATTATTATTATTATTATTATTATTATTATTATTATTATTAACAAAGCATGCCAAGCTGCAAACCATAACCACTGAACAGCTTGGGATCAGAAACACCCTGGACTGACTCCTTGGATCCCACTGCGCCTAGAGAAACATCTGACTCACTCTTGAGGGAGGGGGTTGAAAACTGGATCTGCCAGGAGTGGAGACTGCACTAAGCATTATTGGGACAGTGGGAACATGGGACTGCCTGCCCCTGGAGGGGATGGGGACTTGTGGAGAAGAAAGTATTTTTTCCTCTTTAAAAATTTTTTTTATTTTGTATTTATCAAGAAAAACAGTAAATTGAATTTAAAATGCTGATAAGTTAACAATAACTATAAAGAAAATAAAAATTATAAGCATGACTTATCAAGGGTGATAATGCAAATAATTTGCTACACATAAAATTACTTTGTGTTCAGCTTTCCCTCTGAATTTTTTTTTCTATCCCTGTATATCCTTATTCAAGGTCCCATCCCCCTCCCACTACATCAGGTCATTTTTCTTCTCCACAACTCCCCATCCCCTCCCTGGGCAGGGAGAAGATAGTCCTATGGTCCCACTGACCCAATAATGCTTGGATCAGTCTCCACTCCTGGCAAATCCAGTTTTGTCCCCCCTCCTTCAAGAGTGAGTCAGGTGTTCCTCTAGTTGGAGTGGAGTCCGAAGGGTCAGTCCAGGGTGTTTCTGATCCCAAGCTCTTCAGTGGTTGTGGTTTGCAGCTTGGGCATGCTTGACCTTTTTCTTGTTAGTTTGTTTAGAGACCACTAATGAGTGAATACATCCCCTGCTTATCTTTCTGAGTTTGTGATACCTCGCTCAGGAGGATTTTCTCCAAATCCATCCATTTGCCTCTTTAAAAAATTTTAAATGTAGGAAAGTATGTCTGTTTGAAAATTTAAAATCATATATCTGAGGGGGAAAGTTTTACATATTTAATTTTTCATGTAACTTTGAAAATTGTTATATTTATGAAAAAGTTTATTGTCTAGTTATTTTCTTTTTATTGTACAATATATCATTCTATATTTGATAATTTGAGACCTTTTAAATGACTGCACATAAGTGGAGTTTTCCCAACTTAGCAGCAGCTTCCAAATTACTAGCATAGAAGCTTAATATTACTTATAAATGGTCTGCTCAGTCTTGTTACTAGGTGACTCTTACAGGTAAATTAATCCATATTTCTTATCTGTACTTCATCACATAGCTCATGGATTTGCTACCTCATTTTCTACATGTTCTATTGTCTTGCAGCTGGCTGGAGTCTCTTCTGACTTGGCCCTTCCTTATCCCAGAGTCCTCTGTGTCTGGCTGTCCAGACTATACTCCCAGCCTAGCTACCAGCCTGTGAGATTTTTATTAACCAATGAGAATAATATAAATTGACATTGTACAGGAGAATTATTCCACAGCAACTATATTGTAAAGTTTATATATATTTTAGCTATGTTTCTACAATTTATATCCTATTATTTAATATTTTATTATATAAGTAAATATTAATAATTAATAATTCGGGTTATTAGAATTTAAAGGTAGATTTTATGATGATGATAGTGGTGACTGGTATAGAAACAAAAACTGGGAAACTAAATATGAATTAGAAACCAAAGAGGACACATCTATTTATGGACTTTTAGGTATATCTGGACTGGGGAGATGTCTCAGTAGGAGGGTTTGTTCTAAAAGCCTGGGGATCTGAGTTTGAGTTCCTAGTGTCAATTTAAAACTAAAGCTGGCATGGCTTTTTGGGTCTGTAGAGAGTACCATTGGTGAACAGAGACAAGTGGACTCTGGAAGCTCCTCATAAGCTAGAGTAATTGAAATGGAAAACTTTTTTGAGAATTTCTGTCCCAAAACAATAAAGACTGAGTATGCACATAAATGGGCATGACACTCCCACACCCATATACTTGCACTACACACCACAACTAACACATGAAAATTTTATACAATGTTCTTTAAACAGATAATGGTGGGAAGATTCAACAAACAGAAGTGGATAAATGACTCTGAAAAAACATAAGATGATCTTTAGACATATTGATAATATTTTTTGAAATTAAGATTTATTTTTTCCTTTTAAGAGTTTGATATAAGGCCCTATTTTTCCTAGCAGAATTTCATAATTTATGGTAGCAGCTATGCATTCTATGCATAGATTGAAGAGTATATAACATGGTTAGACTTTTTTTAAAAAAAATATTTAGAGTCATTTTCTTTTTCTTTTATTACTTATTTGTTTTTATAGAATAAATTCTTTTTTTAATCCATGCATACCCTTGTTCCAACTCAGTTCTCCCTCCTGACCCCTCCCAGTCAGCCTTCAACCTCCCTCCTCACCAACCCCCATCCCCCATCCCCTCCCCAGAAAGGGAAAGAGATCCCAAGGTGAATTCGCTCAGCACCCACTCTAGGCAAATCCGATTTCCTCATCCTTATATCAAGAGTGGGTTAGGTGTCCTCTGGAGGGAATAGGTGCCAAGGTGCCAGTCTAAGCACAGAAGCACAGTCTGAACCCTCCTCTTGAGGCTACACATACTGCCCATGTCAGTGGACAGTTGCCTATCCTTAGAGTGCCTAATTCCTTTTCCTGGTGGTTCCCAGGTGGCTGTTCTTAACTCAGTGAACTCCCCAAAGTTCCAGTGAGCAATCACTTTGAGAATTTTCCTCAAAGTCCCTATCCCCTTGCTCATATAGATATGTCTCCTCCCTTTACTATCAGCTGGACTATCCCAATCAGTGCTCAGTCATGTATCCCTGCCTCAACCTCTCTTTATTATTGGATGTAAGTTTTGTGGTGTCACTTAGAGTAGTTACTCATTTGATTATGGGGGAAGTCCTGTTTAGGCTACACCTTCAATTGAAGACCTAGCCAAGGAGTGTAGTGAGTTCTTGAAGGTGTCCCAAGAACTTGTCCTTTTCAAAACCCATATTGGCTTCCTCTATTAAGTTCTCAACCTCTTTTATTTTTTTCTTTTGTCTCCTTCCTTGTTGTTCCTCTCACCCAATCATCTACTCTCATGAATTGTTCCCACCTCTTCTTGGTTGCAAACTCTTATGCTCCCAGTTAGCTAAGGAGATCACTATCTTCTCTTACTAGGGGACTCCCTGAATGTCTCTCTTAAGTTCCTTCAGATCACAAGCTGTTCAGTGGTTGTGGTTTGAAGGTTGGGTACTCTTTGTTTTTTGTTTGGTGTACACTAATGAGTGAATACATCCCTGCTTATCTTTCTGGATTTGTGATACCTCTTTCAGGAAAATATTACGCAAATCCATTCTATTGCCTGCAAATTTTAGGATATCATTTTTTCTTACTGCTGAGTAATACTCCATTGCTTAGATGTACCACAGTTTGTTAATCCATTCTTCAGTGGAGGAGCATCTAGGTTATTTCAATGTTCTTGCCCTTATGAATAATGCTGCTATGAACATAGTTGAGCTAATGTTTTTGGAGTACAAATGTGCATCTTTAGGGAATATGTCAATTAGTGGTATTGCTGGATCCTTGGGGAGATGAATTCCCAGTTTTCAGAGAAACGACCATACTGTATTCCAGAGATGCTGAACAAGCTGACACTGCCACCAACAATGGAGGAGTGTTTCCCTTGTTCCACAACCTGTCCAGCATAGGCAGTCATCTATGTCTTTTATCTTAGCCAATCTGACAGATGTCAAGTAGGTATCTCAAAGTTGTTTTGATTTGCATTTCTCTGATGGCTAAAGATGATGAGGACTTTTTCAAGTGCCTTTCAGCCATTCATAATTCTTCTACTGAGAATTCCCTTTTTAGTTCTCAACCTCATTTTTTGATTGGATTATTCAAGGTTTGGGGCTCTAGTTCCTTGAGTTCTTCATATACTTTAGAGATCAGTCCTCTGCCACATGTAGGGTTGGTGAAAATCTTTTCCCATTTTGTAGGCTCCTGTTTTGTTCTATTGACTGTGTCCTTGGCTTTGGAGAAGCTTCTCAGTTTCAGGAGGTCCCACTTATTGATTGTTGTTCTTAGTGTCTGTGCCACTGGTGTTACATTTAGGAAGTGGTTACCTGTGCCAATTCTTTAAAGGGTATTTCCCACTTTCTTTTCTATCAAGTTCAGAGTGGCTGAGTTTATGTTTAGGTCTTTGATCTATGTGGATTTGAGGTTGTTCATGGTGACAGGCTTGGATCTATTTCCATTTTCTACACACTACCAACCAGCCATGCCAACATCATTTGTTAAATATACTATCTTTTTTCCATTGAATATTTTGGTTCTCTTTGTCAAAGATCAGGTGTTCATAGGTTTTTGCGTTAATGCCTGGATCCTCAATTTGATTCTATTGATCCACAATTCTGTTTTTATGACTGTATCAGGCTATTTTTTTTTCTGTAGCTCTATAGTATAACTTGAAGTCAGGGATGGTCATGCCTCCTGAGGTTCTTTTGTGGAGCAAAATTATTTTGGTAATCCTAGCTTTCCTTTTATTCCAAAAGAAGTTGAGTGTTGGTTTTTCAAGGTCTGTAAAATAAAATGGGATTTTGATGGGAAGTACATTGAATCTGTATATTGCTTTTAGTAGAATTGCCATTTTTACTATGTTTATCCTACCTATCCAGGAACATAGGAGAGCTTTCCATTTTCTGATATCCTCTTCAATTTCTTTCTTCAGTGATTTAAAGTTTTTATCAAATAGATCTGTTACTTCTTTGGTTATAGTTACTCCAAGGTATTTAATGCTATTTGCAGCTATTACAAAGGGTGTTGTTTTCCTTATTTCTTTTTCAGCTCTTCTATCTTCAGTGTATAGAGGGGCTACTGATTTCTTTGAGTTAATCTTGTTTTCTGCTACATTGCTGAAGGTTTTTATCAAGTGTAGAAGTTCCCTGGTAGAATTTTTAGGAGCACTTATGTATATATTCATATTATCTGCAAACAGCGATAGTTTCACTTCTTCTTTTCTAATTTGTATCCCCTTAATCTCTTTTCGTTCCCTTATTGCTTTAGCTAAAACTTCAAGAACTATATTCAATAGATAAGGGGAGAGATGACATCCTTGTCTAGTTCCTGATTTTAGTGGAATTGCTTTGAGTTTTTCTTCATTTATATTTTTTTGAATATTTTGCACCTTTTTACTCTCTTTTAACCATCTTTCAGACAATCAGAGTAAAACCTTGCAACATAAATATTTTAGGTCAAATAATTTATGAGATGTATAAATGATGCTCTATGTATTGTTTATAGTATTTCTGGTATCTACTAACTAAAGTCAGTGACCTCCTCATGTATTATGACAAAAAAATGGCTGCTAGTCACTATCAAATATTTCCTAAGGTAATAAATTGTACCAAGTTTTGAGAATTATTTTCACTTTTAACTTCATCCTCAATTTCACATTTTCCTTAAAAAATGTTCATCCACTTTGGAATGTAGTATGGCGGTATTTAAGAAAAATGAGAATCAGTCTTTACATGGATCAAGCAATATACCCTAAAGACACACATTCCCACCCCAAAAGCATTAGCTTTACTATGTTCATGGCAGCATTATTTGTAATAGCAAGAACCTGGAAATAACCTAGATGCCCCTCAACTGAGGAATGAATCAATAAGCTGTGGTACATCTACACAATGTAGTATTACTCAGCAGTAAGAAAAAAAATGATATCCTAAAAATCCTAATATTCTCCAAATACACGAAAATGGGTGGTTTTGGAGAATATCCTCCTGAGCGAGGCATCACATTCCCAGAAAAAGAAACAAAAGATGTACTCACTCTTTAGTGGACTTTAAACAAAAAGCAAAGCATAGCTAAGCTGCAAACCACAACTGAACAGCTTGGAATCTGAACCACTTTAGACCCGAAGCATGGAGCCCATTCCCTCCAGAGATTCACTTGACCTAGTCTTGATGCTAAGGTGAGGAAAACTGATCTGTCTGGAGTAGATGAGGAACTAATCCACAATGGGACCTTGTGACCTCCTGCCCTTGCTGGGGAGGTGATAAAGAGATGGGGAGAAGAAAGAGTGACTGGGAGGTGCAGGAGGGGGAAGGGAGTTTCAACAAGGGGATACATGGATAAAAAAAAATGAGACTTTATTCATAATTAAAAAGAGGAAATTCTGTTTTCTTTAGAACTGATTGTGTTGTAAGAGTTTGGAAGGAACTGGGCATTTATTTATTTCACATGGCTAAGAAAAACTGCTGAAGCCTCAAAATAAATACTTTTGTTTGTTTCAATTTCTATTTGGAAGTACTTCCTCACCAGAGAGAGTTAGAAATAATTTTTGTAAGCAGTTTACATGTTTTTACTCCACAGTTAAGAATGAGTTGGTGACTTGGTTTTGTGAAATATGCTTCAGACTAAGTGGAAGTATGGGTTTTATAAGTATAGTACAAAACCTGCTTTCTGTTGGACAGCTGACCTAGTTCCTTGTTTACTTTCTCCTCAAAGAGAAGTAGAGCTGTTATCATGTTCTTTCTGCATCAACTGAGTGCTGTCATCACTTTATGATTCAAAAGGAACTTGAGCTGATTTCCCGTTAGAATCATACATGTTTGAAAGAACCCTATTGATATGACATTTTGTCGTTTAAAAACAAAAAAACAAAAAAGCAAACAAGTAATGTATCGAAAACTTTTATATCTTATGAAATCCTAGGATACCAGGAAGTTTGATTATCTACATGTTAATTATGCACAGGTGCTTTGAGAAACGTGTCCAACTGAATTGATTATGAATTTAAAAATATAAAACTTTATCCTTAATGGTCATGATGTTAAACTTTGCAGAGAATAATAATGATGACTTTCCAATCACAAGGCCTCTGAAGCACCTAAAATCAGAGTGCATAGTTCATTAGCGAGTAACCTCAGATTTCTAACAGATTATACAACACTCTTATCCCAAGGAAAATATTGTCAATTTCATCCTAAGAATGTGGATCACAAACCTTCTCCTTCATGAAGTTTTTGCTTAAAGGAGAAGTTGTAAGGCCTTTAAATATTTAAAAAGTTTTATAGAGAAAGAAATAGAGACACAAATCACAGCCATAAAACCCCTAGGCTGATTAAGTCAGAATTGAAGTGTCGTGCAGCCTTGCTAGCAAGGAACACGCAACACCGGATCCTTCTCTTTGCAGTTTATTCGGGCCTTTTATTATCTTCTTGTCTTTCACTCACTCACTTTCACTCTCACTCTCAGACGTATGACGAACGACCCACTCACTCACTCTTAGACGAACGACGAACGACCACTCTCTCACACTTAGATGAACAACTCACTCTCTCAAGAACGAGCCGGGGGTGGGGGGAGTCTGCTTGTGGCTAAATACCCTCTGGGCCTCCAATCCTGGTAAGCCATGTGGACATCGCCCATAGGTCCTGAGGCATGGAAGCAAGCCATTATCCTCGCCTACAGCCAATAAGGAGTTGTTTACTCCTGAGAGCACTCACCGTCAGAAAGGTGGAAGGCAGAAACCAGTGCCACCTTTAGGGCGTGGTACAACGAAGCTCCCTACAGATCCCCCTTCTTTATTAAGAAAAAAAAAGCGGGCAGAAGCAGAGGTCTAGTCTCTGAAGTGCAAAAGGAACATGTACAGGTATCGCTCCAGGTGTCATCCACCCAGACAATCCCTGATCCTTCCGACACCCTTTTAACAGAGGCAGGCAGTTAGCTGTCAACCTGCATGCAACCAGACATACTCCTTATGAGTTCCCATAAGCCAGAGTACTCATGTGCAGTGCTAAGCCTCGCATCCTGCAAAACATTCTTAAGGCTTCTTCTTTAGGGAGGCCAAGCAAACTTAGGGGGACTGACCAACTCCAATGGCTGAAAATGCTTGGACAACCGTGGCTGCATTGCAACACTGAAGGAACCTAACATGGCAAATGCACCACAGGCAAACTAGGAATATCAGCACCATCAGGCTCGCCAGAGCTCCCATTCTCACACACTCTTTCTGGCGATCCACAAAGGTGGAGAACCAGGACGCCAGTCCTTCTGCCAGGTCCGGCATCCAGTCCGGTAGAATTCACAGTCACCATGGTCACTCTCAGCTGGGTCACCAAGTTTTTTAATTCACCAGTCCAATTTCCTAAAAGATAACTTGACAGTTGTTTAGACAGATTTGCAGCATGAATAAAGTTCTGATATTGTACACTAGTCCCACATAATTCTGGAGACTTCCATTCACAGCCAAGCTAGGCCAGCTGCCAAAGAGTATCAATCCACTCTTAGACCAAGTCAATTCTTTGATTAATAACCATCAAGCCCCCTTTTAACTGGGCAATAAGATTCTTTTGTATGTCCAGAGCCTGTACTACATTAGCCAAGACCGCATTCAAAGTCTGCACAGTCTGCACGATATGGCTCGCGGCTCCTATGGCAGCCAATGAAATGGCTGCGATTATGGCAAGCACTTATCTGCACCATCAGGGCCAGCAACAGCTATGGGGTAATGCTCGATGCTCTTATTTGGGGAAACCTTGGGGTGTATCCATAGCACAGGTAAAATTGCCATATTGTTTCCAGGGCTTGTGCTACATTGGCAGAAAGATTATTCAAAGTACACTGGCCTCCCAGGCCTGGAGATTTAAAGACATGCTGACTAGACCTACAAGACTGCTGGGTCATTCATGCAGGGAGAATGCCGAATGCTGATTACTGAATGCCTTAGGCTCAAACATATGCCCAAGGCAGAGCACTCAGGTGGAAATTCTCCAGGTGGCTGGAATGTAAACAACTTAGGCTTACCTGCTCTCATTTAGGATGGCTGCAAATCACTGGGTGTCATGTGGTGCCTGTTAAAAGCCTCCATCTGGGCTACAGTGAATCAGGCCGTGATCCTGTAAGTCCGTACTGACTCAGCCAAAGATTTTATCACTTTGAAATCTAAGTGCTCCTCGTATCAATTTCCTTGTGGATCTCGAAACACTGAATACGCTAAGCGTAACTCTGTTCTGACTGCCTTCCATACCCCCGGGCTGAAAGCACGCCCTAAACCGCAATTCCAACCTTCCACATAGGGAGGGGGAGCCAAAGGCATGGTTTGACATGCTGGGAATCTGCAGCATTCTTCTCTATCTGAATCCTCCTTTTCATTTCATTCATTCATTTCATTCATTCATTTTTGTTCTTTTTATCTGTTCTATGAGCGACAGCAGCTCTTCCTCTGAGTCTATAGACTCAGGAGTTTCTATATCATCAAGGTCGGGGCACAACTCTCCCCCTTTACTCAGTCCTTCATTGCCTGCCTCTGATCTCTCCTCCTGTAACATTTCTAAGGCGGCCTTGCCACTTTCCACTGCCTCACCATAGTGCTGATCTTCAAGATTACCTCCTATCAGCTTCAGGTGGCCTCGGGAAATGGAACCACACCTGCCTAGAACTAATCCACAGGTTTTGATCCTCTGTGGAGACAAAACCAGAAACTCCTTTCCCAAGTAACATATTCTTACAAACAGACTTCAAAGTCAAGACATCTTCAAAGTACTTGTATTTGTTTAACTTAGCAGCCTTAGCAATCAATTGTCTTTCTGCAATTAGCTCACCAAAAGTCAAAAAATTAAAAGTAAACACAATAACCCTTATCTAGACTCTCTGTTTATCTGCCATCTTTATGTGGCCTTTATCCTTTATTTCCTATTTCCCTTTCTTAAAGGGCTTTCTTACTCTTCCTTCGTAACTTTAAAGGTTTCTAGGAGCCTTTACCAAACAGCCCCAGCTTTGCTAATGCTTTTACTTTCACTTTTGAGCTCAAGTTTGCAAGTGCTGTTACTTTCACTTTGAGCTCAAGGTTGCCGTGGGTCCACAGCTACAAGAGATTACACCCACTCTCAGTGAGCTCGCTGTGCATCCACAGCTGCAAGAGGTTACCCTCACTTGTTGGTGAGCTCCCTCTTCTCCGCCTTATCCTATCTATAGGCTGGAGCTACTCCGCTCTCACTGCAGATTCCAACTTACCTGGGACTTACCGGTGCACCCCCCGACTGCAGAGAGTTCTGAATCCTGTCGTTCGCTGGCGTGAGTTTAGTTCTTATCTTCCCCAGTTTTGGCATCACTTGTCGCACGCAGCCTCACCAGCAAGGAACACGCAACACCAGATCTTTCTCTTGGCAGTTTATTTGGGCCTTTTATTATCTTCTTGTCTTTCACTCACTCTCACTCTCAGACGTATGACGAACGACCCACTCACTCACTCTTAGATGAACGATGAACGACTACTCTCAGGCTTAGACGAACGACTCACTCTCTCACGAACGACCCCGGGGGAAAGTCCGCTTGTGGCTAAATACCCTCTGGGCCTCCAATCCCAGTAAGCCACGTGGACATTGCCCATAGGTCCTGAGGCACAGAAGCAAGCCATCATCCTCGCCTACAGCCAATAAGGAGTTGTTTACTCCCGAGAGCACTCACCATCAGAAAGGTGGAAGGCAGAAACCAGCGCCACTTTTAGGGCGTGGTACAACGCAGCTCCCTACATTGAAGAAGCATTTTATTTCCTCTTTAGAGTTCCAATATTTTTTCTATTAATTCTGTTTTCTTAGGCTTTCTTCCTTGGGTTTCAGATTATATAAGTCCTGCTTTACTAATCTTATGTTTCATTTTTATGCCTGCCTTTTTCTCTGTCAGCATTGAAAATCTCTGTGGGCCCAGCCTCAGCTAGTTGTGTACACTAACTTAGTAAAGGAGACAAACATTATTATACTATCCAACAGAGTGATGAACATCAGAGAGTGTGGCTGAGTATTCCCACAACCAGACTATTGGGGTGGGGTAATTTGATCTATATCTACAAACCTCATAGGAAAGAAAGGGGATAACGCAGAATATGGAGTCTGGAGGGAAGCCTCTATACAATCCTATTGTTGTCTGTAAGGCACATTGTACTCTAACATGACTGCTGTTTGGAAAGAAACAATAAATCTTCCTTGGGGAAAAAATACATATCTCAGAAAAAAAGAATGAGTTTGGAGTTGAGAAGTAAACATGTGATAATTGGAAAAGTAAATACACAGAGCCACTTTTGGGACAGCAATCCTGGTGTATGTAGCACTCCAGCTGTGTGGTAGTTATGGTAGTGTTCTTGCTACAACTACTTCTAAACTTTAATGTCCATGTGTTGTGGGATATATGTACTCATATAAAGTTGCATTCTAGTGATTGGTACAATAAAAAGCAGAGTGGCCAATAGCTATGCAGAAGGTACAGTCAGGACTTCAGGGTAGCGTGTAAGAAGGGGAATCTAGGTGCTCAAAGGAGAAACCTGGAGACACACAGAGGATAAAAATGAATGCAAGATGGAGGAGAGGTAAACCACATGATAGAATGTAAATTAATATAAATGTGTTAGTTTAAGTTATAAGAGCTAATTAAGGACAAGCTTAAGATATATGCTGAGCTTTTACGAATAATAAGTCTCCACGTTGTTATTTGTGAGCTGGTGGCACAAAGAAAAATATTTAGTTACATGAGTGTTTGGTGAATGCTTTCATATGCTTTACAAGGTGCAAGTTTTAAGAAGCCATTTAACTTGCCTGTTCTTAAATTTTTCATCTTCAAAATGGAAGCAGAACCATATAAGAAGCATTAGATAGTCCTGCCCATGTTTTAATAAAACAGAGATTAAAGGTAACACAGGCTGAAATAAGAGCTTAAAGGAAATGGGAATATTTGTGATATATGGAATAACCAAGTTTCAAAAAGTAAATAAACAAACAAGCAAATAAATTAACAAACAAACAAATGAATGAATAAATAAATAAATAAATAAACAAATAAATAAATAAATAAAGGTCAGATTTCTGAAAAGTGTGTCAGCCAGAGAAACAGAACCATTGGTATATATTTTATTGACTATGTTTCTTTCTAGACTTACATTTGATGCATATGTATGGACATACATAAATCTATAAGCTGGAGATATGGGAAAGACAGTAGTAAAAGTCTAGTTTATATCTCAGACCATAGAACTGGATGTACCAGTGCAGTAAGTCTTTCAGTCCAGAATGCAACAGCAGGTAGAGTGAAGGATTTTTTGGTTCACATCCTTAACTCATTGGAACATTTAAAAAATGGGATAGTGTTAGTCCATGAATGGAAAATGATGAGTTCCATTCCAATTTGAATCTTATCTAGATATCCCTTTCAGAGACATCAGAAGTTTCATATAGTCTGAACAATTAAACATCACAACGCTTAGTGTAATGGCACATAGCCACTGTCTCAGCATGTGGTAAGGAAAAGGATTAAAATTCCAAGGTCATTCTTAGCTAAAGATAAGTTGGGAGCTAACCAGGTCTATGTGAAAAACTGACTTCCAAAACTAAAACGAAAATAAAATAAAATATGAAACAAATAAACAAATAACAACTACTTAAAAAGAAATACAGTATATAAGCTGTAAGTGGTACCTAAACTATCACACTGGAGTGATTATTTATAAGTGAAGGCAAATTTAAAAGAAAGCTTTGATGTTTACTATTATTATTCCTCTGATAATTCAGAAGAGATTCCTAAATTAAATATTCTCTACTAACAGGAAAATACATTTTTAAAATTACAACAGCCCTAACAATCATCAAGTCCAACTTTTGATTTGTAAATAGGAAAATATTAAGGCTAGAAATATTAATGTTCCTGCTTATTAGTTCCAAAGTTAGAATTAGAAGCCCCATATACTGACATAAATTCATGTTCTGTCTGAAAGCCACCAAGGGATCCTAACAAAGCTGCAAAACTGTGAGCAGGAGCTGTGGCTCCGCTCTACTTGCTTTCCACTTATTCAATCTCCTTCCTGATTGGGCTTGCAGCTGAGACTTATTGCAGACTAGTCACCACTGGCAGTGAGAAAGGAAGCTGAGTCTACCATAGTAGGATGAAAAATGAAAAGCATGATAAAATGTAATGAACTAAGATAAAAATCCTTGTTCAATATCCAAATCAACTGCCAGTGTTTGGGTTTTACAGCATGTCAGGTCTGCTTAGATTTTGCCATGAGAAACAGCTTGGCACACAAGAAAGCTGATAGAAGACCCTTGTCCAAAATTGCCTAAGCCTTAGTTAATGACTGTGTGGCAGCATAGGTGGTTCGCAATATGTTTGTTTATAATCCACTTTAAAGCAAACATTTGAGCTCATTAATGTACCCATAGATAATAATTGCTAAATTCTTATTGCAAATTTAACATGGGCCATTTGGAGGAGCTGAGCAGATAACAGTCTTCCTAAGTGAGATTCAGAATCTCTGATCATCTCTTTACTTTTGACTTGTACAGAAGCTGAAATCGTTTTTGACATCTCCCATTACCTACAGAATATTAAATTTGGCCCTTTTGCAGCTGCATGGCAGTGATAAAGTGCAAACTAACGATGTTCACTTGCTGCCCTAACCCTGATGTACCTGGCCTTTTCAAACCAGGGAGGCTAATGTCTAACGAGTCATGTAAAAGTCAGAGTGAGTGAACCTTAAACAAATGCAACATAGCATCCTTTGCATTTCAGTTTTCCTTGAAATATCACCACTTTAAGTCCAGCATTGATGCCAAAAGGCAACAAACTGTTAAGTTTTGAAATGTGTGTTAATGTAACCATAAAACAAGTCAGTAAACAGAAAGCTGATTCATGACAGTCTCAACAATCTGACTTTCCTCTTGTAACTAAAGCACAAGTTTTAGATTCATGACACTTGCCCTGAAATGAGAGGTAAGTATGTATGATAAAAGCTAAAATAGCAATTTATTAAAATTTGTTTTACTCTCCCCTAGAAAGGAGATTTAGTAAATGATTTCTTATTGTGTGCTTGCAGTTTAACACTTAATAAATACAAAAATAAAAAATAAGGTTAATATATTTTTTACAGTCTATCCTTTTACCAATTAAACAAATGTTGTACAGATGAAGAATGACCCCACCCCCAACAGTAGTGAATCCAGTAAATCAGAAAATAAAGTCCAATATTTGATCTTGGGATCCTGTTTATTTTAACTGCAACTCTTGTTGGACTAAGAAGATATTCTATTATTAACCACATTCATAGATAAATACATCGTAGATATGTTTGCTATCATTTTTCTTTGTTTGTTTTTTTTTCCTTTGTGATAGAGTCTCACTATATAGCCCAAAAGGGCCTCAAACAGACTATGTAGCCCACAAAGGCACCAAATCACCAGGAAATCCTACTAGCTCTGCTTCTGTGATTATACATGAGTACCATGACTCAGAGCAAGTGTTGGCTTTTCTGGAAATGAGAGCTGTGTTTCCAGATAGTCTACTGCTTCTGGGTCAAATTCAGCTTGGATAATTTCATAAAGGATCATTCTGTGAACTGTCCAGTACATTTTCTCTAAGGGAGCCAAGGCTGAAGCTGTGACAGGCATTGTTTTCTAGGCTCTCTTTCCTTGAGCAAAGTCCTGATGCCTGATCCTACACATGCTGCACATTTCTGTCTAGATGAATGTAACAATAACCCTTTGTTGGCTTAAGTCTCAACCTTCCTAATCCTATGTCCACCATACCAGAGAGGAGGAGTCTCTCATCATTATGCTTACTTTCAGTTCTTTCATAGTGTTTCAATTTACCTCCATATTTTTAAACAATGCTTCATTGTAGAATCATTTATAAATATATTGACTATATACTTTGTCTTCCTACTTTTAAGGTACAATACTTTATTATAAATACATTACTGGTTTGTATTTATATTCTATTGACCTATTTGTGATGATTTTATCTTTTTATCTTTAGTAGGTTGTCTTTTTTCTTGTTTTTTGAAAATTAATATCAAACTTTATATAAAAAAGCAAAACATTCAGGATAGCTAAAAAAGAAAAGACTCATCAGTAATAAAACTTCTCTTTTCTCTAAAATACATGAAACAAAAAAAATTAAATCTAAAGCTCCTTCTTAAGCCATGTTAGGTTCAACTACAAATGAATAAAGTACAGTAGATAACAGCTAATTACCATGGATGTACAATAGCCACCACAAATTTCTGCTAAGCAACCCTTCTACAGTCAAACCAGAAGTTTTGTTTTTGTTATTTGGTTTTGTGTGTGTGTGTATGTGTTGTGTTAAAATCACTTTATCCAATAATAGTGCTATTGGACATCTGAGTTGTATTCAGTGTTTGACAGTTATAAATGGCTGCATAGTAAACATTCTTGTATCAACAACAAATATGTTGTTACTAGGGAGAAGGCAGGGTGCTATGGTTCAGCCTCGGGGTCTTGGAATATTAACTAACAACTTTATTATTGAACTTTGTCCTCTGCCTTCACAAATAAGAGTTTTGCTGGACTTTGCGTTGGAGTTAAAACTTCTAAACAAAGTAGAAGTAACACATTATAATTATTCCAAGAATATGATATAGAGCTTGCTGAACATGACCCAAATTATATTTCCTCTCACTATACATGAGATTCTTGTAGCTCTATTTCTTCATTAGTTAACTTCATTAAGCAGTCTTTGCAGAGGATCCAAGCAAAAGGCTTCCACTAAGTTCTTTAGTAATTTCGTTTTCTTGGGTGTGAAATGCTTGCTTTAAGTCCCTTATCTGTATTTATCAGGTTGCCAGTGTTTTTCAGATGGCCTCTTTATCTAAGGTGTGGTTAACAATTGCTCCATAGCTATATGTACTACAAATAGTTTCTTTTAGTCTATGACTTGTCATTTCATTAAATGCTATGTTTGAAGAAGGAAAAATTACAGCCATAATTTTAACATCACTGAATTTGTTAAGCTTTTTCTCTCTAATCACTGCTCTTTGGGTTGTGTTTAAGAAATCCTTTACCAATAAGGACATTAATATATTCTTACACATTATCTTCTAAAAGCTTTATGGTTTTGCCTTTCACATTTAAGTTTCTAATGTACCTTGAATTGATTTTATTTTATTATGAATACAATCACATTTTCTATCCATGTATAACCTTGTTAAAAGTCCCTTCCCCCTCCCACTCTGTCCAGTCTCTCTCTCTTCACCACAACTCCCCATCTCCTATCCAGCAAAGGCAGGAAGTTGCAAGGTCCCAATAAGGCTTAGTTCAACATCCACTCCTGGCAGATCCAGTTTCCTCATCCCAACATTAAGACTGACTCAGGAGTTCCTCTAGAGGGAGTGGCATCTAAGGTGCCAGTCGAGGTGTTTCAGATGCCAAGCCATTTAATGGATGTGATTTGCAGCTTGGATATGGTTTGCTTCTCACTTTTTGTTTAGAGGCAGCTTGGATATGGTTTGCTTCTCACTTTTTGTTTACAGTCCACAAATGAATGAGTACATCCCCTGCTTATCTTTCTGGGTTTGTGATACCTCGCTCAGGAGGATATTCTTCAAAACCCTCCATTTGCCTGCAAATGTTAGAATATCATTTTTTCTTGTTGTTGAGGAGTACTCCATTGAATAGATGTACCACAGTTTGTTAATCCATTCTTCAGTTGAGGGGCATCTAGTTTGTTTCCAGGTTCTTGCTATTATGAATACTGCTGCTATGAACATAGTTGAGCTAATGCCTTTGGAGGGTGAATGTATGTCTCTATGGTATACACTCAGAAGTGGAATTGTTGCATCTTTTGGGAGATTGATTCCCAGTTTTCTGAGAAACTGCCATACTGCAATCCAGAGTGGCTGAACAAGCTTACACTCCAATGAACAATGGAGGAATGTTCCCCTTGCTCCTCAACCTATCCAGTAGAGGCTGTCATCTGTGTCTTTTATCTTACCAAATCTCACAGGTATCAGGTGATATCTCAAAGTTGTTTTGGTTTGCAGTTCTCTGATGGCTAAAGATGATAAGCACTTTTTCAAGTGCTTTTTAGCCATTCGTAATTTTTCTGCTGAGAATTCCCTTTTTAGATCTGAACCCCACTTTTTAATTGGGTTATTCAAGGTTTTGGGCTCTAGTTTCTGGAGTTCTTTATATATTTTAGAGATCAGTCCTCTATCACTTATAGGATTGGTGAAAATCTTTTCCCATTCTGTAGGATGTTGTCCTATTGACAGTGTCCTTGGCTTTACAGAAGCTTCTCAGCTTCAGGAGATCCCACTTATTGATTGTTGATGTTAGTTTCAGTGCCCCTGGTGTTATATTTAGGAAGTGGTCACCTGTGACAATTCATAGAAGTGTATTCTCACTTTTTTTTCTATCAAGTCAACGTGGCTGAGTTTATGTTGAGGTCTTTGATCCACTTGGATTTGAGTTTTGTGCAGGGTGACAGACTTGGATCTATTTGCATTTTTCTACACACTACCATCCAGCTATGCCAACACCATTTGTTAAATATACTCTCCTTTTTCCATTGAATATTTTGGGTCTCTTTTGTCGAAGATCAGGTGTTCATAGGTGTTTGGGTTAATGCCTGGATCTTCAATTTGATTCCATTGATCCAAAAATCTGTTGTTATTCCAGTACCAGGCTGTTTTTATTACTGTTGTTCTATAGTATAAATTGAAGTCAGGGATGGTGATGCTTCCTGCGGTTCTTTTGTTGAGCAAAATTATTTTGGCAATACTGGCTTTCCTGTTATTCCAAATGAAATTGAGTATTGTTCTTTCAAGGGCTGTAAAATATTGTTTTGGGATTTTGATGAACAGTGCATTGCATCTGTATATTTATTTAGGTAGAATTGCCTTTTGTTCTATTTTGATCCTACCTATCTAGGAACATGGGAGAGCTATCCATTTTCTGCCTCTTCAATTGCTTTCTTCAGTGATATAATATTTTTGTCAAATAGATCTGATACTTCTTTGGTTATAGTTACTCCAAGGTATTTAATATTATTTGCACCTATTATAAAGGGTGATGTTTCCCTTATTTCTTTTTCAGCTCTTTTATCTTTAGTATATAGAAGGGCTACTGATTTCTTTGAGTTAATCTTTTATCCTGCTACATTGTTGAAGGTGTTTGTCTTCTGTAGAAGTTCCTTGGAAGAATTTTTTGGGTCACTTATGTTTACAATCATATTATCTGCAAATAGAGATAGTTTCACTTCATCTTTTCCAATTTGTATCCCATTAATCTCCTTTCATTCTCTTTTTGATTTAGCTCCAACTTCTAGAACTATATTTGAATAGATAGGGGGAGAGAGGACATTCTTGTCTAGTTCCTGTCTTTAGTAGAATTGCTTGAGTTTTTCTCCATTAAGTTTGATGCTGGCTGTCCGGTTCTTATAGATCACCTTTATTATATTGAGACATTTTTCCCTGTATTCCTGATTCATCCAGAGCTTTTATTATAAAGGTGTGTTGAATTTTGTCAAAGGCTTTTTCAGCATCTAAGGATATGATCATGTGGTTTTGTGCCTTTAGTTTGTTTATTTGATGGATAACGTTTACAGTTTTTACGTTAAACCAACCCTGAATTTCTGTGATGAAGCCTACTTGTTCATGTTGGATCACATTTTTCATATATTGTTGTATAGGTCGGCCAAAATTTTGTTGAGAATTTTATCATCAATAGGAAAATTTACCTGTAATTCTCCTTCTTTGTTATGTCTTTGATTGACTTGGATAGTAAGGTAATTGGGACCTCATAAAAGGAATTTGGCAATATTCCTTCAGTTGTTACTGTGTGAAATAGTTTGAGGAGTAACGGTAGTAATTCTTCTTTGAATGTCTGGTAGAATTCTGCACTGAAACCATCTGGACCAGGGCTTTTATTTTTGGGGAGTGTTTCAACGATAGCTTCAATTTCCTTAAGGCCTGTTTAGGTAGTTAATCTGTTCTTCATTTAATTTTGGCAATTGATACCTTTCTAGAAATCTCTCCATTACTTCTAGGTTTTCCATTTTTGTGGAATATAGATTGTCAAAGTATGATCTGATAATTCTCTGGATTTCCTGGGAGTCCATTTTTATTTTCCCTTTTTCATTTTGACTATTTTTGCTTTAGATGCTTCCTCTCTGCTTTTTGATTAGTTTGGCAAAGGGTTTATGTATCTTGTTGACTTTCTCAAAGAACCAATTCTTTGATTCATTGACTCTTTGTATTATTCTTTTTGTTTTAATTGTATTGATTTCAGCTCTAAGTTTGGTTATTTCCTTCCTTCTACTCCTTCTAGGTGAGTTCCCTTCTAATTGTTCTAAGGCTTTCAGCTGTGCTGTTAGTTCTCTAGTGTGGAATTTCTCTAGGTTTTTCATATAGGCATCTAGTGCTATGAATTTTCCTCTTAAGACTGATTTCATTATGTCCCACATGTTTGGGTACATGGTGGATTCATTTTCATTAAATACTAGGAAGATGTTGATTTCTTTCCTAATGTCTTTCTTGACCCAAGGTGGTTCATCTGAGTGATATTTAGTTTCCATTTGTTGGTAGGCTTTCTTTGATTTTTGATGTTGTTGAACTCTAACATTAGGCCCTGGTGGTCCATATGTTACAAGGGATAATTTTCATTTTTTTGTATCTGTTGATATTTGCTTTATGACCAATTATGTGGTCAGTTTTAGAGAAAGTTCCATGAGTAGCTGAGAAATATGTATATTCCTTTGCATTTGGGTGACATCTTCTGTAGATATCTTTTAAATCCTTTTGCATTATAACCTCTGTTAGACTCCTTATTTCTCTGTTGAGTCTCTGTCTGGTTGACCAATCCAGGGGTGAAAATGGGGTATTGAAGTCTCCCACTGTAGGATGTGAGAATTAATGTGGGATTAGAGCTTTAGCAGTGTTTCTTTTATATAAGTAGATCCCCTTATATTAGGGACATAAATATTCAGGATTGAAATCTCCTCTTGATCAATTTTTTTTTCCATGAGTAAGTAATGACCAACTTGGTCTCTTAAAATTGCTTTTATCTTAATGTCTACTTTGGTAGATATTAGGATGACAACCCCAGCTTGTTTCTTCGGGCCATTTGACTGGAAAATGTTTTCCCAACCCTTTAATTTGAGCCTGTGTCGGTGTTTGTGGTTGAGGTGTGTTTCTTTTAGGCAACAGAAGGATGGCTTCTATTTTTGTATCCATCTTGTTAGTGTGTGTATTTTTATAGGAGAGTTGAGTCCATTGATATTTAGGGATCTTAGTGACCACTAATTGATATTTCCTGCTATTTTTGGTGGGATCTTGTTTGTATTTCCTTTCTCTGGGGTATTCTTCTATGGGATTATTGATTTTTTTTTGTGGTTTCATGGGTGTATATGGGTTCCTAAGGTTGGAGTTTTCCCTCTAATGCTTTCTGTAGTGCTGGATTGGTAGATAGGAATTGTTTTAGTCTGACTTTGTCATGAAATATCTTGTTTACTTCATCTATATTGATTGATAATTTTTCAGGGTATAGTATTCTAGTTTGGCAGCCATGCTCTTTCAACATCTTTAAAACTTCTCACCAAGCCCTTCTATCTTTGATCATTTCCATTGAATGATGATATTCTGATGGGTCTGTCTTTATAGGTAAGTTGGCTCTTTTGTTTTGCAGTTCTTAAAATTTTTTCTTTGTTTTATATGTTTTGTGGCTTGATTATTATGTGACATGCTGATATTTTTGGGGATGTCATATCTATTTGGTGTTCTGTAAGCTTCTCGTATCTTTATAGGCATTTCCCTTTTCCTGTTACGAAAGTTTTCTTCTTTGATTTTATGGAATACATTATCTGTGCCTTTGAGCTGATATTCTTCTTCTTCTATTCCTATTATTCTCAAGTTAGGTCTTTTCATGGTGTCCCAGATTTCCTGAATATTTTGTGTTATTGCTTTTTTAAAACAAAAAACAGTATTTTCTTTGACTGACATATTTATTTCAGCTATCGAGTCTTCCACTTAAAAAATTCTCTCTTCCACCTCTTGGATTCTGTTGGTTATGCTTATATCTGTAGTTCCAGCTTTTTTCTTCAGGTTTCTTTTTCCATCTCTGTCTCATTTTGTGCCTTTTTATTGCTTCTATTTCAGTTTTTAGTTCTTTGCATGTTTCTTTCATTTTTGGTTTACCTTTTCTTGGTTTTCTTTCAAAGACTTGTTCATCTCTTCCATTTTTTTCTTTGTATTTCCTTTTATTTCTTTTTTTTTCCTAAATTTTAACTTTCTTTCTTTATTTATTTGCCTTGGTGTTTTGCCTGGAACTGGAACTACAGACAGTTGTTAGCTGCCATGTGGGTGCTGGGAATCGAACCCAGGTCCTCTGGAAGAGCAGACGGTGCTCTTAACCGCTGAGCCATCTCTCCAGCCACGTATTTCCTTTTATTTATTTAAGGGAATTTTTCATATCTTCTTTGAGGGCTTCAATGATCTTCATAAAGTTGTTTTTGGTTTTGCTTTTTCTGCTTCCTCTTCATTGCTGTGTTCAAGTCTTGTAGTTTTAGAACCACCATTTTCTTCTGGAGTTACCTTGTTGTTCTTTGTATTAGTATATGTATTTTTGCACTGGCATCTGCCCATGTCTTCAGTGGCTCATGATTATGTGGCTCCTGGTCATTTGTGACAAGGGGTCTTGTGTGTCTCCTTTCACCTCTGAGCAAGGGATCTGCTCAATCTCTGGCTCTGCTCTGGGCAGGGGTCTGAATTTCAATACCTCAGTTCTTCTCTGATGATTCAGTTGGAGGGGGGTCGCCGTGGAAGTTCCTCTCTTCTAGGTGCAGCTGGAGGAGCCCCTCACAGCCAAACTCTAATTCTGTCTGCTAAGGAGTGTGTGGAGACAGGCACCACAGATCAAACCTGGACCTGGAACACAACTTTCCTGGGCCAGGATTCAGGCACCTGGGCCTGCTGACCTCAAACAAATATTTTTATAATACTGGCTTTTCTGATGTATGTATAATCTGAAGCTAACAAAATAGATGATTACCAAAGCAATCACAATGTGGGTATAAAATTTGGCATTATTTAATAGTAAATGGCAGTAAATTTTTATAATATTTTTAGTTGTTACTGTTTGGTGGTGGGGAAGTCATTCAACTTTTTGCTATATCTTTAATCTTTTAGTCAGAAGTTGAACCCAGATTATTAGTAGAATTTAATATCCATTCTCAATTGAACTTGATAATGTACAGTTATACTGAGACCACATACATATATGCATGTGTCTATAATTAATGAAAAAAACAGACACAAATTTGAAAGAGAGCAAGGAGAAGTGTATGGCGAGGGTTTAGAGGGAAGAAAGGAAAAGGGAAGTGATGTAACTCAATTACAACTTTTAAAAAAGTAATCTAAAATCAAACAATCATAAGGTGTACCCAACTTTAATAGTACTCCATTATTCCTAAAGTTTTGAGTCTACTTTAACTATTTTCTTTGAGAAGCAACCATTGCTTCTGATTGCTACTGTCTTTAAAGAGGAGCCACCAGTGGTGAGTGTTAAATCACTTGGCCATTTAGACTCTTTTTGTAACCAAGTTTTCCTTGTGTTAAACCGATGAATTATGATCAGTGAGGTCTGAAGCTTGAGAGTTGGTTTTCACAAGCAATAATGGAAATGTTCACCCAGCAATAATTTGCTTATGGGAGTGCCTTTTAAAACAAAATATTGGAATTTTTATTTCCAAAACCATAAAACATTTATCGCTGAAATTTAATGTATTATCCCATTGCAAAAGATTCAAAGCAATTTGATAGAAAGATTAAACAAAGGCTTAAATTCAATTTTTCTTACTGTTTGTCTGGGGCTAAACCAGATTTCTCCTTTAGAAAACAGAAACAGCCTTTGGAAGCTTGAGTCATTGTGACAGGACATTTTTGAACTGTTACTGAACTGGAATGTGATATCTTTGAGGTATAGTTCATGTGAGGTTCACTTTCATGCCCACAGTATTCCCTTCCAGAAAGCAGAAAAAAATTACCTAATAAATATTCTGGAAAAATAGAGATAAAAAATTCCAGCTTTCTTCCTTGATTGTACAAAACTTGACAAAATAGCTTCTCTAACATAAACATGATTTTTAACTTCACAGGATTATTTTAACATTCACATGCACTTGATATTTATTGACAGATTAGTAAATGCTAATTTATCTTAAGTCTTGAATAAATCAATAAGTATGTGATCCTTCAGACTTTTTGAACATAGAATATTCTGAAAATGGTGATCTTTTTGAATTATAGTTTATAATTCTTGTCAAAATACTGTAAGTTTAGATATGCTGAGGATAAGACTTTTAAAGATAGAATGAGGTCATGTAATAGATTACAAATTACATAAATGATGATTTTGATGTTTTATACTAACCAAGTGATAATTATGGGCTTTGCTGTGATGGTCAGGCCTTACTTGGGTATTAAAGTCAGAAAAATACATTAAGTAGAAATAGGAAGGTTGACTTTGATTTTGAGATGTGGAGAAGAGAGAGTGACTGGAGGGGGTGGTGGGGGAAGAGACCTTGAATAAGGATATACACGGATAGAAAATGGGACTCCATTCATAATAAAAAAAAAAAGAAGAAAAAGAAGAAGTTAAAATTAAAAAAAGAATTAAAAAAGTAATTTTGGTGTGTGTGTGTGTGTGTTTGTATTTATCTATACGTGTCTGGATGGTTATATGATATGTGACTACATGTCTCTGTGTGGCTTCACATGAGTAAACATGACTATAGAGTCTAGAAGAGGGCAGCAGATGCAGCAAAGGTGGAGTTACGGCCAGTTGTGTTCTGTCCAATGCAGGTGCTAGGACTTGAACTTGGGTTCTCTTTAAAAACAGTATATGCCCTTAACCACTAACCAAACTTTCCATCACTCTGAAGGTTGACTTTGAATTGATTATGCTTCTAGAAGTCTAAACTACAAATGCAGTCTGGATCAGAGCTGGTACCGAAGAAGGAACTTAGTATGTCTACAGAATCTTATTAAATACTGTCTTGATGAAACGTCCTCCTTGATTCAGTAGAGGTACATGATAGAAGAACATAAAACAGGTAGGTGAGTAGAACACAGAGCATGTGGAAATATTTAAAGTATTTACGTGAGGGAAGGAGGCACAGAGTATAGGAGATTTGATGTATCCAATAGACAGTTCTGTTTTTATGGTAGAAGAAAAGAAAGAACAATCTTTTAGACTTAAACTAAGTTCAAAATAACACTTGTAAATTGCTAGAAGAATCCACTAAGTCAAAGACCTGAAAACTGAAGGCAAGAATTAATAGAGATCTGGGCTGGAAAGATGGCTCAGCAGTTAAGAATGCTGTTCTTTCAGAGGTCCTCGGTTAAATTCCTAGCAACCATATAGGGTTTCCCACTTAGCTGTGATAAAATCAGGCACCCTCTTCTGACCTCCAGAACAATGTATCCATAATAAATAAATAAATATATTTAAAAAAAGAATTAAAGAGATCAAAAATACATTTTGTAGAAATGATATAAACTATGGTACTGAGAACATTTTGTATGTAACAATGGAACTTTAAAGGAACATCACTTTTGTAACAAAAGGATTCTTTTGTTTTAGCAATTGCTTAATACTACACATACTTTGTTTAAGTTAACAGAAGAAGTTGTTCTCTCTCAAATAGGAAGGAAAAATCCTCACACAGATGAGTCAACAAAAAAACAGAAAGATTGAAAGATCCAGAGAATCAGAGATTTCTCTGTGAAATTGTGTACCCAAATAAGCATTTTAAAAAAATATTTTCCTTTATTCAATGACTTATCTTGTTAGCAATTTAAAAAGTAGCTGATAATATATTTGAAGATGTGCTTGTGGGATCTCAATTTTCCCTTTTTTTAATTTATGCCACACCATGACATTTTTTTTAATTATAGTTTTGCAATAAGTTTTGAGCTCAGTGAACTTAAGAATTTAGATTTTGTTCCACTTATTTAATACTTTTTATTAAATATCAGGAGTTAATAAACATCAGAAATTGTCTACTGTCTGAAAACAGAAAGAATTTCACTGAGTACAATTTATAGTATAATGATAATAATAACAGTAATTACATTGGAGAGAACTAGCCTGTGTTTAATTGGTAAATAAATTACAAAGTATCTGTTATGAGTAATCATAGTTTTCATGAACAGAAACTCATATGTTCACAGCAAAAAGAATCTATTTAAGTTTGTAAGTTTGTTTTGAGTTTTTCTTTGGAAGAATGTCTCCCCCCCACCCCACCCCACTCCCGAAAGAACACATGACAAACATGTGATTCTCTGTCACACTCCAGTGAACTAAGAATATCTGCTTTGGTGGGCATAAGAAATCATCTCAGCCTCCTGGATATAAGCCGACATCTCTCAACACTTGCTCTTTTAGTCAAGGACAAGTAGACTCTGTGTAAACGATGTAGAAAAAGTAAATAACAGGGAGAAGGCTATCTTTGCTTCTTGCTAATGTGCCTTCTACACTTGTTCTTCTGTTCCTGAGAGCCTAATCCTTCCTTGTCCTGATGATGGCATTTTCACAGCTTCTTGTGGTAAATAGATTGTTCTAAAAGCAGCATCTTAATAGAGTGATATTTCCTGAGAATCCATTCTAAAGCTTCCCTCCCAAATTTGCCCCTAGTAACTCTTCCTTGTATGGAGATAATTATTGACTACTTCTAAACTCTGTAGGCTGACCCATTTTTCTGGGCTGTTATAGCTTCACATATTTGCTTGATAGTACAATTTCTTTGTGTCCTGATAGCCTTAGCTTGACATATTGTATTCCTTCCACCTGATTCATCTTTATTTGGTTTCTCACAGCATTTAAAGCTCTTAGTCTTGGTTAAGATCATTTAAAAACTTCCTTAAAAATGTATGCAGTTTAATTGCTATGATCCATATGTTTTTAACTTTGGGGGCAGATTTCTGTGAAAGATACCAAAAGGATGAACATAGTAAGTGAGATCTGACTGTGTTTGGTAAACAGAATTATGAGTGATTTAATTCTCTATGGATGATGAGACAATTGCCCTGGAGTGACTTTCAAAGCTACTCTTCTTCCAGACAGTGTGAGGTTTCTTCAAAGTCCAGGACCTAAGATTCTCTTCATAGGATCCTATCAGAAAGACCAAAAGGAGTAGAAGTTGATGATCTGTTCAGCATCTTCCCTGGAGATCAAACTCTTTTCAGCTAGGAAATACAGCATAAGCTTCATAGCCTGAGCACCCTGTATGTAAGTATATCATATACTAACAGCAAATGAGAAGCTTAAGCTGTATATGTCATCTTAGACAATTATTGTTAAGGTTAAACAGTTTTTAAGAGGGAGGTAGTATTTAGAATACATGTCATAAAGACTTTTCAAATGAATTCATGACACGGTTTTTATTCTTTATATTTCTGTCAAGTCCCAAAGACAACATTTAGACATTAATTCATATCTATTAGATAAATGCTCCAGATATGCTGTCTTTTTTCTTTTACTTCTTATTGTTAAAATAACAAATTCCAATTAGTATTTCCCAATAGGAGATGGTATTGACCTATTGCAAATGTGACTCACATTAATCATGATGTTCAACTCCATAAAATAATTCTTCATGAAAAATTATCTATAATAAACAAGAGTAAGTGTATCACAATTAACTCAGTCATAATTCTTCTTTATGAAGAACTTCTTGACACTTTTCAAGTGCCCTTTACAGAGATTGCATCATTCACATCATTAAGAATACCATGAGAAAAAAATTAAAACAAAATAAAACACACACACATAAAAACAAAAAAACAATAAACTTCTGGTTTCACTGTAGCAGGGTTGCTTAGCAGGAATTTGCGGTGGCCATAGTGCATCTGTGGGCATTAACTGTGACCTGCTGTGCTTTCTTCATCTGTAGCTGAGTCTAACTTGGCTTAAGGAGCTTTTTGTGTGTTCCATGTATTACTGTATTTTTTTAGCTATCCTGGATGTTTTGCTTTTTTATATAAAGTTTGATATTGATTTCCAAAAAGCAATAAAAAAAGAAAAAAAAAAGAATATCAGACTGTATAAAACTGGCTACTTCGACATTGCTATGTTTTCCAGCTTTCTTCCTTCCTACCATAGTAGCCCTTTGGTGACATACTGTCATATTTGCAAGTCATAGCTATAAATGTCCTCTCACTGGCTTTAGTTTCTTCACTCATAACGAGTTGCAATAATAATCTCTCTTTTAAATAACTATTTAAAAAATTTAAAATAATATTAATCAAGCACTTCATTAAAGACATCACAGTTTGAAGACTCTTTTAACAATTTTGTTATTATTGCAATATTTAGTTTAAAAAGTTAAAGTGAAAATGCTTGTTACAAATGAGCAAAAGCAAATATTAAATAAGAGTAGTTATAAACATGAAAAACACTTTCTGGACTTAAATGAAACCATGTCCAAAATAAAGTCTGAGTTATGTACATTATTTGTAGAAGCCTGTCAATACTTTTTGAAACAATAGTTAAATGACATACTGACATGGAAGAACAAAGCTTGAATTTTTCAATAAACTGCAAAAAATTTCAGGATGCAAATAGCCAAACTACGACCATCTTAAGGTCTTAAACTTTCTGCAACTAACTGAGAAGTACAAAGCAAATAAAAATAGAAACTAAGAAAGCCTTGGGACACAGGTTACTTTAGAGCACTCTAAGCAGATAAGAGTAGCAATGAAAATAATAGGTTATTTTGTTGTTGAAAAGATACATAAAAAACTTAAAATAAAACTTCAAATTAAAGGGGGAAATTAGAAATGTTATTTATGCAATATTAAAATAGTTGTTTCTAAATCCCTTTGAACTCAAGAAAGAAACCAAACAAACAGTACTTTATGTTTCCTCTCAATCTGCCACCAATTATATCCTACAAAATGATTACTGGCTAACATTATTACAGACAAATGTTACAGTCTGGGCTCTGTGAGAAAGCAGATGCAGAAAAAACAATCTTCACTTTCAGAAGGAGCCATTTGGTAATTAATTGTGAGAGAGAGAGATGAAGAAGTCCTGGCTTGGGAGTAGAACAGATAAACGTGGCAGGTCTGTTCATTCAGCAGTCTCAGCTGCCACCAACTGGATCTCCTAACTAAAAATGGCCCCTATGTAACAGGACTGGGTCTTTAAAATCTGATTCAGTCGCTACACAAGGGGACAGATTGAAATTTGACCTTGGATCCCAAAGCTGTCATACATAGACAATTTTTGCAGTCACACACAGATGAATGTTGTCACTAAAGGGCACAGGAAGCTTCTGAAGACTTTGTTTTTTCATTAAAGTGATTCTGAATGGTGCCTCTTCTTATCCATAATTATGACTCATAGAAGTTTCCAGAGTCCTGTGCTCTATACTGACACAGCTCTGTGTTTTGTCTCTTTCAATGCAATTGCTGGCAAAAACTGACTTCCACAATTACACATGTATTTTATACCTAACCCTGTGAAAAAGACTTGTCTTAACAGCATTACATAATAATGTCATAACTGGGCCAAACTATGCTGCTGACTATAGTAACTACTACACTTCTACACACTTGGAAACAGCCTCCAGGCACTTTAGTTACTTATAATTCTCTTTCATCTTTTCCTAATTTGCAATGGTATTCTACCCCTTCTACTTTTATTTTATTATGTTTAGAATTTACAAAATTTTACCAGAGTCTACTTTTTCTAAAAACAAAACAATATAAAAGGGCATTTTTTCTACCCTATACTTTAAATGTTCTATATGATTGGATTTTATTCAGAGTTATTATTTCCTTTCTTCTCTCTACTCTTCATCAAAAATATCAATTCTTTTTCTTTTGTGACAATTTACAAATTTAGTTTCCTTTAAACAAATAAATTGGATTCTGTGCCACAAATGTGAACAATGGGTACCTAAAAACAGAAACAAAAATTCTTTCCATTTGACTCTGAATAGTCATTGATAGAATTGTGTACATAGAGAGGTAGAGAAAGTTTGAGCCTCTGGTTTTAATCTCAAGTTCAGAAGAGGAAGAGAATGAGGGTGGGGGAAGAGTATAGCAAGAGATGGTAAGGTATTAGGAAGAGGAGGGCTGGGAAGGCTTTGTAAAGATTTTATATACAACTAAAAACCCTATGGCCCTCTAGTTACAGCACTTTGTGGACTGCACTTCAGAATATAGAATTCCAAAGATATAAAACTTATAATGACAAATGTATAGTAGTTTGTTTGTGGCTTGGACAAAGAGCTCATCCTTAACATTTACTCTAGGATGATAAGGCCTGTTAAAACACAGTACTAATCTATATAGTAGCCTGGTAAAAGCTGTTTTTGTGCCTTAATTTTCCTAATATCTCTTTAACATCAATTCACCCTCATATAATCCTCAAGCTTAGCTACTGTGGATCCTTTAAAATATGCATCATCTCATGGTCTACAGCATTTGACATTATTAACCACATGATTACCAATATATTAAAAGTATGTTAAAACAATTCAAAAGGAAAATTAATGTACAAACAGAGCTAAAGGGTTTACTAAGTAGGAGAACAGTTTATCTTTCTGTGAAATGGAACATATAGCACAGAAGATAATGTACAAACTTTATTAATTAAGAGCAGATAAAGGGCTTTAACCTGTGTATTGTATAATTTCTTATTTCAGGAATAACTCTGTGTGACATCTTACATTATATGCAACTCTTTTAAATGGGCAAAGTATATTAAATCTTAAGTAACAGCAAATAGTGTACTGATTGATTTTCCACATTGGATTCTTGCTCTCCAGAGGAATTTGGTCCAGTCTTTCTCTTTCCCTCTTTCTGGCTCTGTCATTATAAGAAATTGGCTCAAGTGATTATAGAAGCTAAATCCTATAATCTTGAACTGGATTAAAGACTTAAATGTAAGACTTGACATGATAAAACTCCTTAGAAGAAAACAGGAAAAAAATTTCATCTCTATTGAACTTGGCAAAATGTTTTTTGTTTGTTTGGTTTTGTTTTTTGTTTTTAGTTTTTATTTTGGTGATATCAGAGGAACAGAGTCGGAGCAAAAATAAGCAAATAGGATTATATCAAACTAACAAGCTTCTACACAGCAAAGGAAATAAACAAAGAGCAAAGGGAAATGCAATAAGAGAAGAAATATTTGTAAGCCAGATATTTGTGAAGGAATTAAGGTCTCTGTACCTCAACAGTACATGTGCACAAAGAACATGACACACATTCCTCAATAGCATATGTATACAAAGAACACAAGAGAAGTCCTGACAAAAATCGTGTAAAAAACAAAAGAACAAGCAACAACAACAAACTACCCCAGGATGTACATTTTTACTGTACATGTAACCACAGAAATTAGGATCCCTGTGCTATAAGGAGAGCTGTATTATTTTGTTTGACTATTTATAATAGCCAAACAATGTATCTGTGAATGGATGAGTAGATAAGGAAATGTTAGGGGTGTGTGTGTGTGTGTGTGTATTATTTATACACATGTACAATGGAATGTTATTTGGCTCCTACAAATAAAGAAATATTGCCTCTCTCAGTAAAAAAAAAAAATAAGCTAAGAGAAGTAATTCAGAAAGACAAAGATAGATAAGATCTTATTTGCATCTAAACACTAAAAGAATCAGACTCAGAAACTGAGCTGAATAATGGATATCAGTGGATAGGTGGGAAAGTGGGGATACTGGAAAAAACCTACAAACTTTCAGTTATAAGATAAGTAAGTATAAGTATTGGGGATTTAATATTATCTTATCAGTGATAAGTAATATTCTATTGATTGCTTGAAAGTTACCAAAAGACTAAAGAGTCTTTAATTCCTTTGACCAACACAACTGAGATGTAACTTGATGATAGTTCTGTTTAAGTAGTAAACATGTCATAATGTGTAGGTAATTCAAATCACAATGACACCATCTCCAATGTATTTAGTTTGTCCAAATTAATTATACCTTAATAAAAATATTTTTTATAAAAACCTATTATACCCTAATTAGTTTGCCAGAACATGCTAATTCAAATATTTTTAAGTTAAATATTTTAAATGCTTTAGTAGCACACATTAGTTGTATATAACAACTGGTTTCATTATGACATTTGTACTCATGTATATGGTGTGATTTATTGTAGTCATCTGCCACATTCTCATCTCTCCATATTCATCCTCTTTCAACCAGATCTCATTTAACTTTCATAAAGCTTCTCTCCTTTTGTTAATCCAATGTGTTTTTATAGGACTGCTTATATGTGTATAGATGATGGGCAATTCATCTTTATAGTGACTATATGACTGAAGAAAATGTCTCTCAGTCCTGTAGCAGCCATGAACTGCTTATGAATTCTCTAAAGGAAGTGTGGTCTCATAAGTGCCTACCCTCTCCATGAAAGGGATATAGCAGGACATAATCATTTGCTGTTAGAGACAGTGCTATGAATTCAACATAATAGTTAGGACCAGATCATTGCACAACACTTTATTCAATTATTTATTTCTCACTTTCTTCCATCTCTTCCATAGTGTTCCTTAAGTTGTGGCAGGAAGGAGAGCTGATGAAATCATTGTGTTTGTGGCTGGGTACTCAGCAGTTGCTTTTCTCAGCACTTTGATTAGTTGGGAATTTGGGTAGTAACCAGCAAACTCTGCATTAAGAAGCTTCTCTGAGAAAGGCTGACAGCAGCATGACTCTTTGGAGATAAATGTAAATAGAGAGACAGGTGGTGTCCATTTAGCCAAACAACACCTGTAGTTTTTCTACTACAGACTCCAACCTCCCAAGCCATAGACTTTTGATCATGTAAATCAACCTAGGAAATGAACCCAGGGGACCTCAATCCAACCACAAAGTTTTTGGTTATTCCTAACTAACAAAGATTAATGAAAACAGTTGCTTATTTTATAGATACATTAAAAACTTGAAGCTATAATTTGATAAGTTTAATCAAGCAATTATGCCATGATTTGCTTTCTCTTATAGATTATGTTTAAAAGCTATAATACTGTTCAAATTCAATATAAAATGAATTAATTATAGAATAGTAATTTCAATTACATAGAATTTAACTAAGGGTTTCAAAATCAAAGATTTTGTCTGTATTTAGTCTCAGTTGACTGATATTTGTTGTGGAAATTTTGTGTGTTCTCATGTAATTCCTTAGCATCTCTGTAGTTATTGCAAAATATACTCACCATGGATATCAGCATTCTGCTTCTCAGGAAGACCCTTGGTCATGTGCAGTTCTCCATCATATTTTTTTAGCTTAACCTCTACAACTAACCCACACAAACTATACTTTCTTAAATATCAGATTAAGTACATAAAGAGACCTATAACCTTAAAAGAAATTGAAGCTGTAATTAAAATACTCCAAAGGAAAAAAAGCCCAGGTCCAGATGGTGTCAATGAAGAATTCACCAGAAATTCAAAGAAGGACTACTAATAATACTTCTCAAACTTTTCCATACAGTAAAAACTGAAGGAATTTTGTCAAACACTTTTTATGAGGCCATAATTATCCTAATGCCCAAGGCACTCACAGACTTGACAAAGAAAGAATTACAAATAAATTTTCCTCATTCATCTAGAAATGCAGGGATGGTTCAATAGAAAAAACCATAAATGTCGTGTATAATATAAACAAACTGAAGGAAAAAAAGCACATGATCATATCCTTAGAGGCTGAAAAAACCTTTGACAAAATCCAACACTTCTTTATGATAAAAGTTCTGGAGAGAGCATATCTGAATATAATAAAGGAGATTTATAAGAGGCCTACAGCCAACATCAAACTTAATGGAGAAAAAGTCAAAGCAATCCCACTAAAATCAGGAACTAGAAAAGGATATCCTCTCTCCCCTTATCTATTCAATATAGTTCTTGAAGTTTTAACTAAAGCAATAAGAGAGTGAAAGGAGACTAAGGGGATACAGATTGGAAAAGAAGTGAAACTATCTCTACTTGCAGATGATATGATTGTATACATATTTGTGACCCACAAAATTCTACCAGAGAAATTCTACAGCTGATAAACACCTTCCACAATGTAGCAGGATACAAGATTAATTCAAAGAAATCAGTACCCCTCCTATACACTAAAGATAAAAGGGCTCAAAAAGAAATAAGGGAAACATTAACTTTAAAATAACATTAAATAACATTAAATGCTCTTTAATGCTACAAATAGCATTAAATACCTGGGAATAAGTATAATCAAAGAAGTAACAGATCTATTTAACAAAACCTTAAATATCTGAAGAAAGAAATTGAGGAGGATATCAGAAAATGGATAGATCTCCCATATTCTTGGATAGATAGGATCCATATTGTGAAAATGGCAATTCTACCAAAGGCAATCTACAGATTCAATGCCCTTCCCATCAAAATCCCAACACAATATTTTACAGACCTTGAAAGAACAATTCTCAACTTCATTTGGAATCACAGGAAAGCCAGGATTACCAAAACAATTCTGCTCAAAAAAAGAACATCAGGAGACATCACCATCCACAAATTTAAGTTATACCATCAAACTGTTTTAATAATGATTTTTATTATTACTAATAAAATTAGTTCTGACATAAAAACAGGCTTGTGAATCAAGGGAATTGAACTGAAGATCCTGACATTAACCCAAAAACCTGTGAACACCTGATCTTTGACAAAGAGGCCCAAAATATTCAATGGAAAGAACATAGTATCTTTAACAAATGGTGTGGGCATTGCTGGATGGTAGTGTAGAAAAATGCAAATAGATCCAAGCCTGTCACCCTGCACACAACTCAAATTTAAGTGGATCAAAAACCTCAACATAAATCCAGCCACTCTGAACTTGATAGAAAAGGAAATGGAAAATACCCTCCAACATATTGGCACAGGTGGCCACTTCCTAAATATAACACCAGTGGCACAGACATTAAGAACAAAAATCAATAAGTGGGACCTCCTGAAACTGAGAAGCTTCTGTAAAGCCAAGAACACAGTCAATAAGACAAAATCACAGCCTACAGAATGGGAAAAGATTTTCATCAACCCTCCAAGTGACAAAGGACTGGTCTCTCAAATATAAAGAACTTAAGAAACTAGATCCCAAAACCTTGAATAACCCAATCAATAAATGGGGTTCAGAACTACAAAGAGAACTCTCAGCAGAAGAATTACAAATGGCTGAAAGACACTTAAAAAAGTGCTCAACATCTTTAGCCATTAGAGAATGCAAATCAAAACAACTTTGAGATACCACCTTATACTTATAAAAAGAATGGCTAAGGACAAAAACACAGAAGACAACCTAAGCTGGAGAGGATGAGGAGCATGGGAAACACTCCTCTATTGTTGGTGGGAGTGTCAACTTGGTCAGCCACTCTAAAATACAGTGTCGGTTTCCCAGAAAACTAGGAATCAGTCTGGGCATATGCCCTAAAAATGCACTTTCGCACTCCAAAGGCATTAGCTCAATTATGTTCACAGCAGCATTATTCATAATAGCAAGAACCTGGAAACAACCTAGATGCCCCTCAACTAAAGAATGGATTAACAAACTGTGGTACATGTACACTATGGAGTCCTACTCAGCAGTAAGAAAAAAATGACATCCTAAAATTTGCAGGCAAAAGGATAGATTTAGAGAATATCCTCCTGGGTGAGTTATCACAAACCTAGAAAGATATGCAGGGACATTTACTCATTCATTAGTATACTTTAAACAAAAAGCAAATCATTCCTAAGCTGCAAACCACAACCACTAGAACAGTTTAGTATCTGAATGAAGCACCTTGAACTGGCACCTTGGAGCTCATTCCCTCCAGAGGAACACCTGACCCAGTCTTGATGTTGGGATGAGGAAAGCAAAGTTGCCTGGAATGGATGCTGAAGAAGTAAGCCACCTTGTAACCTTGGGACCTCCTGCCCTTGCTCGGGATGAGATAATGAGATAGGGAGAAAAGAGAGTGACTGGAAGGGGCAGCAGGTGGAAGAGAGTTTGAACAAGGGGATACATGGATAAAAAATGAGACTTTATTCATAATAAAAAAAAAGAAAAAAAAGAAAAGAAAACTTGCCTGATCTCATTCAGAAGTTACATAGTATATTTTAAAATTTATTTCATGTTCTTTTTTTTTTTCATAGCTGACCAAAATTTATTAGTGACACTTAATTTCAACTAATACATATACAACTCAATTCCTACACCAAAAGCTGAAGGAAAATATCAGAAGGGTGAAAAGATTATAAGAGTCAGAGGCCCTGATCATCTGTTGCTAAATATCACCCATGAATGTTCTTGAAAAATTATTGTATGTAATTTTGTGTACACTTCTGTGGTCGCTTATTCATTCATTAATTTATTTATTTTTGTTCTTTTGAGACAAGTTCTCAAGTATTTCAGACTGAATTTGAACTCTGAACTTCTGATCCTCTTGCCTCACCACCAAATGGCTGGAGATCAAGCCCAGAACTTAACTTGTGCTAGGCAATCACTACTCCAGTTGAGTTACACTTCCATCACTGATTATTTATTTCATATCTACTTTCCATTGCCTACCTCATGGCTTTAAGCTTCAGGTAACCTGGTTCATGAATGCCAATGCCTATCAGCCTCTGGCTTCTTAGTGTCACTTGAACAAAGTGGAAATTGAGTCAACTGCATTTAAAACCTTCACTGTAAATGGACATCAATTCATGTACTGCAAGTTGGAAACCTTAACTTACCATAATCTTTTGATTTTTTGTGATAGCCCATCTGAATATAGAAGAAATGGGATTGTATATTGAGCTTTCAGTAGTGATTTGTAATGCAGAAAATTAAATTTCTCTATTCTCAATGTTCAGTTGTATATACTCTCTGTTGTAACAGTTTTTGTTATACTGAATTATTGGTATTTATTTATTGTCTTGAAGTCTAATGTCAATATCTCCATGCCAAAAATTTGGCTTTGTTGGGTCAGCATATTGCAAGTCATGAATGTAATGTTGTCTCAAAGCAAAATTGCATAATATAATACATATATAACTGGATACAAAATTAAGTAATGTTTCCAGTTTTTATAGGCTATGACCAGACTTCTGAAATTACTATCAGGACAGCAGAAGGAAACCTTTGAAGTGAGAGACCTTTGAAGTTGCATTTGTTCGTTGCAAAGAGTTTGCACTGTGCTCATATCCCTTGTGTAAATACCCCTGATTTTTAAATGGAGAGAAATTCAAAGAAATTCCACTAAAATCAGAAACAAGACAAGGCTGTCCACTCTCTCCTTATCTGTTGAATAGTGTATTTAAAGTTCTAGCTAGAACAATAAAAAAGAATATAAATGAAATACAAATTGCAAAGAAAAAAATTCAAAGTGCCCCTATTCTCAGATGACATAATAGCATATATAAGTGACCCCAAAAATCCTACCACGAAACTCCTTCAGCTGATACTGAAGTATCTTTATTCAAGATTGGGTCACAAAAATTGTAAGCCCTCCTATATATTACTTTTTATTCTACAGGATGCTGATTAAGAATATAGTGCTCTACTCATCCAAAAATAAATATGCTATTAATTGAATAATTTTAGAAACTTATATTTTATGATTATGACCTCATCATTTAACTTATTTGCTATTTCTAGAACATTTGAGAATTTTCTTCACCCCTCTAATATAACAAAGTAAAACAATTCTAACTTTTATTTCATTAAGGGCAAATAGAAAGCTTTACTCGTTTATATTTGCATTTCAGCACCATTAAACAATTACTATTTTGTTATGAAAAAACATTTTTTTTGATTTTATGAACCATGCAGTATTAATTATGCTATTTTCATAAAAGCCAATAATCCTTAAAATTTCACAGAACATTTAAAAATCTCTAAATGCAGTGCTCCTATACAATATTCTATATGTCAATATAACTAACAATCCAAAAATCCTACTTGATTTATACAGCTTGAGATGACTTAATTTTTAATATTTATATTAATATTAATTCTTAACATTTATTCTTATTTATAAGTAACTGATCACATTAGTTTTTCTATTCAAGGACACACCAAAAGATAGGCACCTTCTGTGCCTCTCACATTATTTCAATACTGCAATATATTTCACTCAAAACCTACTTTGTCTGCACTAATTAAAAATAATTTTGCATTGATTTTAACATTGCAAGAACTTGGTATGAAATTATTTTTCACTCATGGGTTTTAGAACCTTTTTTCGTTGAGTAGATAAGTTCAAATTTAGTTGCTAAGTTTGTTAAGATTGCCTCCTGTCTTTATTGGTTCTTCTTTGTGACACTGAGTTACAACAAAGCTTATTAAAATCACAACCCCTTGTTTGTCAACTCTTTCAGAAGATAAATGCTATGGATTTCTGCTTAACATTTCACATTTGTTCTTTTTTTCTTTTGTTTTTGTTGCAGGATTAGTTTTTCTCCATGTGATATTAAATGCAGGGTCTTGATTTATACTGTGTTGAAGACATTTTCTGGGTTTTAGATTCTGATTGCACACCTAAAAATTAAAATAATTGTATAGTTCTGTATACTTCAACAAGTTCTATTTTTAGATAATAGAGTCTCATGCATTGCATTCTTCTCCTACAGAATATGGTTAACCTTTCCTGTAGCAAGTTGTTTGGCTCTCAGGAGGTAGGATAATAGAAGCAGTTATATAATTATCATTCCTGTTCCTTTTAATCTCATTCTTCTGTCCATATTTTATTCTCTGCCAATACACAGTTGGGCATGGTAGGAGAAAGGCTATTAAGCTTTTTTCTTTAGTAGCTGTATTAAGTGGGTGGCAGAATGAATCCAAAAATCTACACTTAATTCTACTTATTATTCCATATTTAAACACCTGGTGTCTCAAATACAGCTGGTGACTCTTAAGTTAAAGAGGTGAATTATGAAGCAGCTCTTGGTACAATTAGTTCAGCACTTTGATTTCCTACCTGCAGATCATTGTTAAGGATATAAACACTCACACAGTTCCTGTTGGAAGGAGCTTTTAGACAGACCAAGAAGTTGTGGGCTTCCCTTTTCAGGTCACTGGGAAAGCAGAGGACTCTCTGTTCTTCAAATTGAAGCTGCATATAAATCCAAGGTAAATCACCAAGGAAAATTAAATTAAGACTCCAGGCAAAAGGAATTCAGACATTCTTATTTTCTGTCTTTCATTTTTTCCTTTCTTTCTTCTTTCATTCCTTTCTTTTTCCTTTCTCTTTCCCTCCTTCTCTGCCTATCTCCCTCCTTCCTTATTTTAAAAAATCGGACTGATTTTTAGGATTTAATTACTCTTATTTTATGTACATTGGTGTTTTGCTTGCATATATATCTGGGTGTTACATTTCCAATAATTGGAGTTACAGAGAGTTATGGACTGCCATGTGGATGCTGGCAATTGAACCCGAGTCCTTTGAAAAAATAATCAGTGCTCTTAGCCACTGAGAGATCTCTCCAGGCCCTGGCATTCTGAATTTTAATAGCAGATTGCTGAACTGTACATTCTTGCCCTTGTCATGTTGCTCTAGGAGATGAGCATTATACATGAGCATTCTCATTTCTTCATGAGGGCAATTTTACATCAAGTATGCATGTGATGACTGTAATCTGCCAGAATAATTTAGAAGAGGAAAGCTGGCTTTTCATATTATCCACAACATGAGAGATTTTACCAGAAAGAAATTTTAGTCTTTCTGCTAAGGTCAGGAAACTGGAGAGGATATAAATCCTCTTCTAGGACAAACATCACAAAGCCAGAGAATGAAGTAAAAATCTATACAGCCACCAGGAAGAAGACTGGGGTCAGTGGGCAGCATTCAAAGAACACACATAAGTTTCTAAACACATTCACAAACAAATCACAGAACAAACGAAGACTACATACCACAAAATGGAGATATGAAAAAGGAAAGTCAGCTTTACATGGTGTCAATAAGGAAGAACATTAAAAATTATCATATTTTAAGAAAAAATTAAGAAAACACTTTACAGCCTCTTTGTCCTTTGACTTGCTTCCTATTCCCTGGGGTCATTTCTGTACAAACCAAAAGTAGAAGGAAATGTGAAGGAGAGATAGGAAAGTTATGTGAATGAGAAGTACCATCGACACCTTGCCACCAGGAGTCTGAGCATGCTCCAGTTAGTACATAGAAAAAACAAACTGTATTTTGTCTTTTCTTCTGTTTTTGGTATTGGGGGGAAGTGTTCACAAGGGTGGGGAGATAGACCTGGCAGGACTGGGAAGTTAGAGTGATCAGCTAATATTATGTACACTTTTCAAATAATCAATACAAATATTATGGTGAAAAAAAGATATGTTTAATATTTTTTGCTATGTGGATAAAAGAAAGCAAAACACAATTACATAAAAGTGTGACTTTCTTTTTATTTTTTAACTGCTTTAGTTCTGCAGTTAATACACTGTTTTAATTTTTTTTTACAAGCACACTTCATTGGTAATTGTCTCTAATTCTTACATGACTGTGAAAGAAAGATTTTATGATTGATTTCAGAAGAAATGGTATATTTGCTTTGAAATACAAGGCAAAGTAGACATCCTTAAAATAGCTATTTTTCAAAGTCAATATTTTAAAGAAAGACCAATGACAAAATATTTTTCATTTTTTGTGTGTGCTTTATTGTTTTTTATGGTGATGGAAAAACTGTACTGAATTATTTTGAAGAGAAATTTCCTTTGATTTTTACATCATAGTAGCTCCTAAAAATTTAAAGTCTAATTTTTTTGCAGGATATTATGATCACAGGTATATGAGTTTTTCAAGTGGATAGACAGATAAAAATGAGATGTGGAAATGGCTTAATGGGTTAAGACAAGTTTGCTGTACAAGCTTGATAGGGTGAGTTCAGATCATTGTAGGATCATATGTAGGTTTGACAGAACATAAGAAAATTCTAGCATGGAGAGGAAGGAAAAATCTGTAAATTCACTGTTCAGCCAATCTGACCATTTTCTCAGCTCCAGTTTTAGTAAGAAGCCCTGACTTAAAAAAATAAGGCAGAGAGGGATGTGGGAAGACAATGAATGATGACCTTTGACCTTCATATTTGTAGGTCTTAGCTGACTTTCTCACAAACCAAATGAACACCTGAGTAATGTGACAACATTATTAAATAGTAGAGTTCTAATGATGTTTACTTTGTAGTCAATAATTCATAATAATACTTAAAAGTTATCAGTTTCTAGTACTACAAAAAGATATAAAAAATCTTAAAATATAAATGTACCTGATTATTTTGTAAAATCATGTGTTCGTGGAATTAATGTATAAACATGAGGAAATTTATTATGTTTACCTCAGTTTGGTTCTACAATATTAACACAATATTTCTTGTGGTCTAGTCACAACTAATCTTCTGATTAGGAATGTCTGGAAATGAATTTTCTTTCCTCACTGATATAAAGAAAGAAGTATATAGCCCTTGAAATTGCAGTTGTAAGAAAGGGAAATTTTAGATGAAGTTAGCATTATTGTAGCTAAAGCAAAGTGATGAAGAAGAGTCATGTGTTTGGCATTATGTTGCCCTTCAGAGAAGTCAAGGTCCAAGGCTGGATGGCTTTCTCCTAATCCACACCACTAAATGCCATTGGTTTTTAATGCATTTATTCATTTCTAACTGAATATAATTGTGTATATTTTAGGTACTGTGTAATGTGATAATCTGATGCATATAATTAGTCAAGATAATAAATTTAGCTTTATCATTTAATCAAGATAATAAATTTAGCTATCACTCCACAAATTTATCTTTTTTGTAGCTGATTTCTTAAAGTAGGCTTTCTGGTGCTTATATAAGAATATCTTTTAACACAAATGCAGAATGGTACCATACGCTGCTGTCATGAGTGCTAAGCGTTTTGATAGGCTTTTAATAAAATGTAAATGCTATAAAGCCAGAGGCTATATAAGTTCACTCATTAAAAAAAATCAAACAAATAAATAACCTCTAGGTATAAAAATAGCCTCAGCAGGATTATTATACAATTCTCCTAAGAGTATCATGAGAAATAAATATTAATGCATTTTAATTGTTTAGAGTTTGCTTACCTGAGAGGCAGCATCCAATTTAAAGTTGAGAGCAGATAAATATTACTCAATAAAATAAATTCACATCTATATATACACCAAAGTAATTTTATAAAATTGCATTTGTGTCCTGCTTACTTTCTTAGGAAATTAATCTCTCATTTAGAAACAAATAATATAGAAGGTTTTGCCCAATTTTCATTCACTGTGAAACCTTGGTCATGTGTAACCTTGATAGTTGTAAAAGCTGATAGATATAGATCATTAATTGCATCATTGAGAAGTTTTTGTTTTTAGGCATTTATGTGAGTTGTCATGTGGTGCTGGTAATGGAACTAATCCTAACCCTAACCTGTGTCCTCTGGGGTATCAGCCAGTACTCCTAACCCCTAAGCCATTTTTAAGTATTTATATATGACTATGTATTTGAAAACAAAATGTTTGATGCATTAATGTAATCTAAAAGGGAATTCTCGGGATATGTTGTTGCTTATATTGTCTAGAAGCTCCAGCAGTTGATTTGTTTTTTTTTTTTTTTTAATTTATTTCTTTGAAACTTGGGTGGTATCCATTTTATGATGACATATCAGTAAGTAGTAGCAGCCATCTCTGGGAAGCATTACATTTCCTCTTATATCTGTTAAAGTTCTTGATACTTGTATATGATTTTGTTTGGGGGCATTTGTGGAGGTGGTGAGTGGTACCATTCCCATTTTCACCTCTTCATTCCTAGTCCCACAAATCTTGACTATAGAAGAAACAACATCATATATTGGACACTTGTTCAGAGTATGTACTGCATTGTTCTAGGCCTACGAGTTATTGCCGACTACCTGTTTTTGTAACCATATCTTCAAAAGGCAATTCTACATTCTATCAAGCCAGGTGATTCAGTGATAGGAAACACAGTAAGATGAGTGATTTCCATAAACATTTACCAACTTTGTACCTATAAACTATATTGGCTTCACAGAGGTTTTGTTTTGTTTTCAGATTTTTTTTAACATTTCCAATATGTAATGCAAAGGCAGTTGAGACACTTTAAAAAGTAAAACAAAACAACAACAAAAAACTCTATAAACAAATGTTTGAGCAGAAGCACAGCATATTGGAAAGGGAAATTCATACCTAGAATAAGTAAGGGTAATATGTTTTCTTAATAGATGTGGTCTAAAGTAATCATTCTGTTACTAGGTGATTGTTTAATCACCCTGAAGAGTAAGGCAGTATCAGAAGTTCAGGATGTGTTTTGTTACTTGATATTTGGTGTAGCATCTCTAACTAGTTAGGCCAAGAGGAGTCTAAGGCTGCACTGTTGAGGCTGTGAGTAACCTTCTCTGTGGTGGAATGTTCTCTGTATGCCATAAATAAGGTAACTGGTTTGGCCTATGCACAGCACCTTAGAAGTAGGTGGAGAATCAGAGGACAGGCAGGTAGGAGAAGGGTGGAGTTAGTCAGTCTCCATCCGGCCCTCAAAGAAGAATAAAGTAAGGAACAAAGGTGAGCCGTGTGCTTTGCCACATGGCAGACAGATGAATAGAAATGGGTTAAATTAAGATGAAAGAGCTAGCTAGTGATGTGCTTGAGACATGGGCTAAAAAGTATAAAGCATATAAGTGTCTGATTCTTTTCTTTGGGGGATAAAAGTGTGCCAGGTTCCAAAACCCTGGGCCCAAATGGGCCCAGGAAAACTTTCCACAACAGAAACCTCTAGACCCAAAAGGACCCAGGAAACTTTTTACAACAGATGGCGTCCCAACTTGGGCCCAAACACCCGCATAAAGCCTAAGAAAGTTTAATAAGCTTAAAAAGCTTTCTAGATCACTGAAACAGAGCCAAAAGCAGCTTTCTGAATTGCATATTTGAATTGATTTATTGTACATAGATGGTGCAGTGTTCAGGCAGGAATTTAAAAAAGGTGCATCTGTAACACACAGCTTAAACTCATACATTTCATGGAAGGTTTAGCATAAGTATGATTGATTTAAGGTTTCTGCTTATACTGATCATAAAGGAAACAGAGTCAAAACAGTTTTTGTGGTAGTAGCATTTCCTGAGTCTTCTCTATTTGCTGGCAGCTAGAGAGATGCAGTGGGCACCACTGCCATATTGAGAAGCTGCCAAAAGGGGTAGAGTCAGCAATAAAAGTGATACCGACATTTTAAAAGATCTTTGGCTTAGAAAATTATTAAGGATTCTCAATAAAACAGATTTAGACTCACAAAACCTCTAAACAGGGTACAATGTATGTAAAATACACATAGGCTTCAGAGAGAGTGAAAAAAAAAGGGTATAGAAAGTCCTTTAAGAAAGAGAAATAGGAAATAAATATAGAAAGGCCACATAAAGATGGCAGATAAACAGAGTCTGGATTATGGTTATTGTGTTTTCTTTTAATTTTTTAATTTTTAATGAGCTAACTGCAGAAAGTCAATTAATTGCTAAGGCTGCTAAGTTAAAGAAATACATATACTTTAAAGATATCTTGACTTTGAAATCTGTTTATATGCATATGTTGCTTGGGAAAAGAGTTTCTGTTTTTGTCTCCACAGAAGATCAAAACCTGTGGATTGGTTCTAGGCAAATGTGGTTTCATTTGCCAAGGCCATCTGAACATTCTCAGCTTCTAAGAAGCCAGGTGAGGTGATCCAGCCTCGAGACCCCATGAGATTGCCATCCTCCTTTGACAGCAGGAAGTAGTAAAAGAAAGAAAACTTCGTCCAATTTCCCAAAAGTATTGTTTATTAATGTTTGTTTTCATTATAAATGGTTAATGGTCATTGTCAATCTTTAAAAAAAAAGGGGGGAGGAGGATATGATATAGAAATGATTAGAAAATGTAAGTGGATTTTGGTTTATTGATATAAACTTAAGGTCAATTGTGTTATGCTGTATGTATTTTTCTATCACGGTAAGAACCCACCATGAGATATGTTTTAAATGGGGTTTATTTTGTGAAAATTACTTACAAAACAGAGAAGGTTTTAAGAGAAAATGAAGGGATAAGGTTGCAGCGCACCAGAGTGCTTCTAAGGAAAACTGCTAACCCCCACGCTGCACGTCCGAACTCCCACACCACTGGCCCGGAACCGTGAGCTGGCCTGAAGCCACATCACCAGCCCAGTGATGCGCGCCCTCTTCCACCTTCTGAGGCATTCTTCTTTTGTCATTTTCCCCTGAGTCAACCACACTTTGCCCGGCTCAGCACACCGGTGCAGTTTAAATGCGTAGCTTCAGATTTCCCGTTACATTTTTCAACTCTTGATTAAGGTATGATGCTGATGTAACTCATTTAAAATTATAATGTGTAATTGAGGAATGCAGATTAATAGTCATCTATGATAACCAAACTTATAGTCATGTTAGTTAGGTATACAAAGATATATTTCCATTTGATAGGTTGTCTTCAAACACTTCAAAGACATGCAGAATATGGCATTTAAATTATTTTAAAAACTTAGACTTTTCTGGACAGTGACACAAGTCTGCTCCTGGCAGCACCAATGTATTTTAGGAAAATGATGGACACTGAAGAAACTTCATGTGGAATTTACTTTGTGGTAACAGTTAGCCCTTGGACAAGAACCTGTTCTGGTATTGACTGCTTGATAGTATGTTGCATAAACTGGACATGCAGGTTCCAAAGGAAAGTGATCTCTGAATGTTGACAGAATAAGCCAAGATGGTGCTTCAGGTTACTGCTTTGCAGAAAACATTGCCAGACATTCTTCAGGACACAAGGAAAGCAACTGATGGCACTGTGTCAGATTTCCTGTATCACTGGAAGTTATGCCAGAGACTTTGGACCATATTGGCTGAAGATGTTGCCCCAATGTTATAAAGGAACTTTGGGTGACTGTCCAGGCAGACAGGTGTAATTACTGTCATTTTCTAGACTTTGGAAGTTTCTTGCACTTCCTGTTTATTTGGATAATATTATATCCTTCTGTGGTCTTTTATGTGGTTGAAGGTTTAATAATTATAGATATAGTTCTTTTTATTTTAAAAGGTATATTAGATATGAAACTTCTCACAATGATAAGGTAAATAATGGAATATTCTCGTTAATTTTGTGAATACAAATAGAATGGATATTGTGACTGTAATTCCTGCTTGAGAGCTGTTCTGTTGTAATTTTGCTATATGGAAATTGAAACCTTCCTTTTTGATTAGACAGAAAAGAGGAAATGTGGTGGAATGTTCTCTGTATGCTATAAAAAAGTAACTGGTTTGGTCTATTCACAGTACTGTAGAAGTGGTTGGAGAATCAGAAGACAGGCAGGTAGGAGAAGGGTAGAGTTAGTCTCCATCTGGCCCTCGAAAAAGAATCATGTAAGGAACACAGGTGAGCCACAGGCTGAGCCACATGGCAGACAGATTAATGAAAATGGGTTGAATTAAGATGAAAGAGCTAGCTAGTAATGTGCTTAATACATGTGCCATACAGTATAAAGTATATAAGTGTCTGATTCATTTCTCTGGAAGATAAAAGCCACCGTGTGCCAGGTTCCAAAACCATGGGCCCAGAAAAACTTTCCACAACAGTTGACGCTGGGCCCAAAAGGGCCCGGGAAACTTTCTACAATACTCCTCAGTCTATCCTGACAAAGCAGCCACTTTGTTCCTGTGCTCATTGGGTAGGGACAAGCACAACTACTGTTTTATTTACATTGTTTCATTGGTATGATGAAATACCTGGCAAGAAAAAAATTAAGGTAGGAATGACTTATTTTGGTTTACAGTTTTTTGGAATAATGTCTTTTACTGAGGACAACATGGCAGTGGAACTGTGAAGCAGCTAAATCATTGTATTCACAGTCATGAAGCAGAAAGCAGAGAGTAATCTGGGGCAGGTTATAAAATTCCAAGGCCCATTCTGAGTAAAGTACTTCTTTCAATGAAGTGTCATATCCTAAAGGTTTCACAATCTTCCAAAACCACACCACCAGATGAGAAAAAGGATTTTAAACATACAAGTCAATGGAGAGTATTTTACATTAAAGTCACAAAAACCTTGGAAAGACAAGTACCTACACAACAGGCTGTGTTATGGAAACAAGCATTAAAGTGCTCTTCTAAGATTTCTATTTAGTGGGAATTGGGTAGACCACAAATATCTTTGCCTCCTTCCCCCATTGAGAAAGGTTTACTCATACATGTATTCACTAAATATGCTTCTCATCAGTTTTCCAATAATACTCTTCTGGTCAAAATTTTATTTTTTGGAGATTTCTTTCTGATTTAAATTCTCACTCTAAACACAGTGAAACATAATACTACCAAAGACTGAATGTTATAGTATCTTAACTGAAAATTCAGTCTGTTTCCTCTGTATTTAACCATATTGAAACTTTTTGGACAACTGAGGGAAGTGCCTGAAATTTTTGCCAAATATAACTTGAACTGTTGCTAGCCCTATTTCTTATATAGCCCTTGTTTTCATATAAAATCATGGTAACCTAGCTTTTTCTTTGCATTTCTGCAGGCATTCTATTTTTAGAAACTGCCAACAAAATTATCTATGATTATGGCATTCTGGGGTTCCCTGGTACCAAACTTTTTCATATCTTTCTACAAAAAATTCTAAAGACTCACATGATTTGATTTATTACAGTAACATTTGTTTCTTTATTATTTTTTATTTGTCTTTTTCCATACCCACTACTGCTCCCCTTCACTCCCATTCTCCCAGTCCTCCCTCATCCCCTCCCTACCCCAACCCCTCATCCATTTGCCTGAGATGGCAAGAAATCCCACATTGAGTAAATTTGGTCTGGCATATCCAGCTGAGATATGAGATATGAGGACTGAGTTTCATTCCCCAATATCAAAATTAAAAAAAGGCTTTCCCCTCTGGTGGGCTCCAGAAAGCCAGTTAATGCACCAGGAATATCTAATCTTGTCTGACAGCAAGAGGCTCCACAAACTGCTATCATGGTTTGACTATCATCTGTATTCAGAGGAATTTGATTGATTCCATGAAGCTTCCTCAGGTCTCAGTTGAGGTTCTGTGAGTACTGAATAGCAGGGGACATTATACTCCGTGGGTCTCCTCATCATGATCCTGATCTCTGTGCTCATTTATCTGTCTTCTCTCTCTTCAACTAGACCAGTGCTTCAACCTGGTACTTAGCTATGGATGTTATGCACTGCCTCCATCAGTTGCTGCTTGAAGTTTATATAATGGCAATTAGTCTAAAATCTACTTATGAGTGAGCAGATACCATGTCTATCTTTTTGGGTCTGTCTTATTTCACTCAGGATGATACTCTCCAGATCCATCCATGAGCCTGCAAACTTCAGGTTGTCTTTTTTTTTTTTCTACTAAATAAATGTACCACAATGTTTAATCCAGCTATGAACATAGTTGAGCTAATTCCCTTGGGGAAAGAATGTGCATCCTTTAGGTATATGCCCAATAGGGGTATTGCTGGATCACCAGGGAGATTAATACCCAGTTTTCTAAGCAAACATTATACTGATTTCCAAAGGAGCTATAACTGGTTTACTTTTCCACCAACAATTGAGGAGTGTTCCTCTTGCTCCACATCCCCTCCATCCTAGGTCATCATCTGTGTTTTTTATTTTAGCCATTCTGACTGGAGTAAAAAGGTATCTCAGAGTTGATTTGATTTCCATTTCTCTTATGATTAAAGATATTGAGCAATTCTTTAAGTGTCTTTCAGACATTTGGAGTTCTGTTGAGAACTCCCTATTTAGCTCTGAACCTCATTTTTAAATTTGAATATTTGTTCAATTTGTTCTACCTCTAGTTTCTTGAGTTATATATAAATTTTAGAGATCAGTCTCCTGTCACATGTAGGGTTGGTGACCATCTTTTTTGTTCCTGTAGTTTCTCATTTTGTTTTACTGACCTTGGCCTTTACCTTACAAAACTTATCAGTTTCAGGATGTCCCATTTATCAATTGCTTCACTTTTTGTGCATCTGGTGTTATACTTAATAAGTGTTCTTCTGTGCCAATGAATTCAAGGCTATTTTTCACTTTATTTTCTGCCAGTTTAAGTGTAACTGGTTTTATGTTGTGGTCTTTGGTCTACTTGGACTTGAATTTTGTGCAGGGTGATGAATGTGGATCCCTTTACATTCTACCACATACTACTATCCAGTTATGCCAGCACCACTTGCTGAAGGTGATTTTTTTTCTATTGTATATTTTTGGCTTTTTTGTCAAAAATTAGGTGTTCATAAATGTGTGGATTAATGTCAGGGTCTTTAATTCAATTTCATTGATCCATAAGTCTGTTGTTATGACAGTATCAAGCTGTTTTTATTATTGTATATCTATAGTAGAGCTTGAAGTCAGGGATGGTAATGCTTCCAGAATTTCTTTTATTGAACAGGATTGTTTTGGCACTCCTGAGTTTTTTGTTATTCTATAAGAAGTTGAGTATTATTTTCTCAAGGTCTATAAAAAATTATGCTGGACTTTTGATGGAGGTTGTATTGAATATGTAAATTGCTTTTGGTAACCTTATCAATTTTACTATGTTGATCCTACCTATCCAAGAGCATGGGAGATATTTTCATTTTCTTATATCTTCTTCAATTTTTTTTTCAGAGGCTTAAAGTTCTGGTCATGAAGGTCCTTCACTTCTTTGGTTAGTGTTACTCAGAGATATTTAATGTTGTTTGCAGCTATTATAATGGTGATGTTTCCCTGATTTCTTTTTCAGTTTTTTATCATTTGTGTATAGGAGAGATATTGATCTTTTAATTATTAATCTTGTATCCTTTGCTGAAGGTACATTGCTGGAGGAGTTTATCAGCTGTAGAAGTTCCTTAATTGAATTTTGGGGGCCACTGATGTATATTATCATATCATCTACAAATAGTAATAGTCTGACTTGATCTTCTGTTGTTGTCATGTCGCGTGCAACCTTGTCCCGCAAGGACACAACACCCAGGCTCTTCTTTCAGCAGTTTTTTTCAGGAACCTTGATTTCTGACTTCTGACTTACTTACTTATGACGGGGACTGACGGACTTGCTACATGTTCTCTCTCATTCTGCTTCTGGGGGGAGGGGGTAACCTGCCCTCAGCCTAAATAGCCTCTGGGCAGCCAACCCCAGTACGCCACGTGGGCATCACCAATAGGTCCAGGTACGTGGAAGCAAACCAGATCCTCAGCCTAGCCATAAAAGGAATTGCTTTGTCACTAAGAGAACTCACCATGTGGAAGGTGGAGGGCAGAAGCCAGCACCATCTTTAGGGCATGGCTACATGCCACTCCCCACATTGTTGTTGTTGTCTTATTGCTCTAGCTAAAACCTTGAGAACTATATTGAATAGCCATGGGGAGAGTAGACAGGTTCATCTTTTTCATGATTTTAGTGAAGTTGCTTAGAGTTTCTCTTCATTTATTATGGTGTTGGCTACCTGCTTGCTGTATATTGCCATTATTATGCTTAGGTGTTTTCCCTATACCCCTAATATCTCCATGACCTTTATTATGAATGAGTGTAGAATTTTATCAAAGGCTTTCCAGCACCAAATTAGGCTATTTAAATGATGGATGACATTGACAGGTTTGTGTAGCAGGAAATCAGAATTTACCAAGGTAAGCACATGTGATACCAAGGAACTGAATCCCATCTGGGTGTGGCCAGATGTGGGAGACCCCAGAACATGGAGGTGACTTGTTCTCTTGGTCCCAGAATCCTCCAGAAAGAAGCTACCTCACCATTCCCTTGTCTGTCTCTGTCCCTTTTTTATCTGACCATAATTACCTTTGTACAGTGTTTCTGGAATAATATCACCAGAGTATATTGAGAAGTGGTTAAGAATCATTCTGTTGTATCTGGCACCATGTGACAGACTGCATGGAGTCTGAGCTGGGAGCCACTGGCCATTACAGGCTAGGTGGCCAGCCTAGAATTCCCAGATAACTAAGAGGGTCTCCTGGCCACACTTTTTGGTGATTTATGACACCGAGTTGTGTGTGTGACCTATTTGGATCAGCTCTGCTCATGCCCCTCTCTGGAGTGAGTGAGACCCTGGGCTCAGAATGCTGTCAGTGAGAGCATGAGTGCTATTGAGTTAGCGAGAATCCAATAAACTGGGCTCCTGTATACTAGCTGCTGCCAGCCAAGATCTTCACCTCAGCCTGGGCCAGCAGCAGCTACCACCAACATCTGCTACTCTGCTTCCTTGGTAGTACTGCTGCCTCCGCCACTGCTGAACATGATTTCGACACTTGCTGGCCATAAGTTATAATTACATTTGAGTAAGGTATTTGCTTTTATTTCATAAAAAAGTCTAGTGTTTCAGTTGTCCAGAACTTTATTCACTTTTTCTCAATGATGATGGAAGATTATCTCCATGACTACATATTCGGAGGTTCTCTCAACCCCATAGTCCTTTTGCTTTTTTGTGTGATAATTTGTACCAAATTATTTTAAAAGATAGAAGGACAGGGGTGAGCAAATATTCACTAAGATGTGTGAAATGGATGAGAGTTCTAAGAAAATATTACTTGCAAAGATCTGTGAAATGGATGAGTGTTCTAAGAAAACACAAAGGATGGTAGATTGTACATAGATGAGGCCATTAAGAAGCTTGCTTCCTCCATAAAGGAGAGGTGTAAGTTTGCTAGAGGGGAGTACAGGCTTTAGATTGATGATGAAATTAAGAAGCTAGAAAAATGTGTCCATGAAGAGAATGAGAAACTAGTAGAACATGTAAACATAGAGCATGAGAGAATTTTCAACACTTAAAATCATTAGAAAGGTCATTTATCCAGGATAGTCAGACACTGGAAAAGACTAGGGCCTCTAGACTTCAATGCCATGAGGATTGCATCACGATGATATTAAAAAGTTCTGAGGCAATATCTGCCCAGAACAATCCAGGACCTCTTCTTAAAAGATATTATTTTAGGAAAGATGCTCTACCTAACATGGTTATAATGAAGGGATTGACCCCTACTCCACCAACACTATTCCTGGTCACAGTAGAGACCAAGAAAGTACATGAAAAGGCTTTAGACAATGTGGAATATTATGTGGAATATTCATAATATATTTGAATTTCAAATGCAGGCTTTGAAAACCATTAAGCAAGCCATAGTGATGTATGGAGTACACTTGTCATAATTGAAATGGTTCCTAAATTCATAGTTGACAACAGAATCAGGTAATCCCTAATGACTGGATACATTATTGTAACTGCAGTATTGGAAAATAGTCAACAATTACAGTGGAGAAATTGGTTTAGGGAAGAGGCTAGAACCATGGAATTTTGAAATCAAACTGGGGATGTTAACATAACCAGGGAACAAATCCTTGGGTAGAACAGTATGCTGATGTGGCAATTCAGACTGCTTATGATGACCATGCACTTTGCTGTGCCATAAAGCTGCCTTAAATGCTTGTAAAAAAGTTTTAGATCCAGGACAGAAAATTGAGTCATATACCTAGGTCAAACAAGGTCTGAAGGAGCCTTATACAGACTTTCTACAGAGGTTGACTCAGACTGTACATAGAGCAGTTTCAGATTCAGGAGTTTGGACACAATTAATACTCTCTTTAGCTTGTGACCATGTTGATATAGCATGTAAGAAAATGCTCATGCCATTAAAGATCAGAGGTATACCCATATAAGAATGGATTCAATATGCAATAAATGCTGAATCTCTACATACTGATAAGGAGAATTAGGTAGGACAAGCCATTGCTAATGTTAGGATAAGAAATAAGGATGTCATTTGTTTTATTTGTGGTAAGCTAGGCCATATAAAGAGAAACTGTGGGAATCTATGGGAATACTCCCAATTCCAGGAATGACTCAAACAGAAGGCCACTACCTTCTAGGTTGTGCAGGAGATGTGTCAAAGGCTGACATTGGACAAATAAGTGTAGATCCACAAGAGACAAAGAAGGCAACCTTTTACCATCAGTAAACATAACTCAGGCTTCCCCTGGGAAGCCCCTCAAAAGCCAAAGAAGGTCTAGTCATATCCGGTCACAGTGGAAGAACAGCTTTCTCAGAATAAGTAGCAAATCCAAAGTCTGGAACAGAAGATCATGTAGCCCAGACAATAGATCACATTTACAGGAGAATTTGACAGTTTCAAGTAAACCAATAAAACATATATTTTGGGAGACTTCAATAAATGAACATAGTCCAAAGTTGAACATATGAATAGATAATATTTATATGTAAGGCTTAGTTGACATGGGAGCTGATGTTTTGATCATAACCCCACAATCACATCACCCCAGACAACCTCTCAAGGAGGTAGTGTTAGATTGCTGAGGCCATGCCCTTGCTCTGAAGGCTCTGGCTCCACCTTCAAAGGCTCTGAGGAGTCTCTGATGCCTACATCTAGGATGTGTCTGTATGATTTCTCTTTAAAAGTTATAACCACATGGGATACCTCTTCTTTTTCCTTCCTCTCTGCTGTCTACCCCTCTCTCTCTCTTCCTTCTCCCTCCCCCACCTGTTCCTTTAATAAATCTAAATGGATGTTGGCAGCATGCTAGCTAATTCTTCCATGTGCAAAATACTAACATTGGTGCCAAAACCCGAGAGTCCTCTTCTTAGACTTAGGTGCATATAATCTAAAAAGCATCATCCAAGAATTACAGCTGCTGCCAAGATTTTCCCTTCCATTTGTGCAGTCACAGTGCACATTCCCATACCACTGGCCCCAATTGGTAATTGTTCTTCCACTCCTGGCTTTTTTCTGGTATTGAGTTCCTCCCACAAACTTGCCCACAGGGTTGTGCACCAGCATCTTCTGTGGGTGCTATTGCTGGTAGGCATCTCACTTTAGGGCACGGACACAGGCTGTGTGGCTAATGGGTCCTTTCCGTGCCTGCTGTTGGTTGGGTGTACTTCCCTGGAGCTTACCATTCTGCTCTGACAAGAGCTTAGAGGTATTGGCATGATTTGGGGGCACTGTCCAAGTATGTTACCTTGGCAGTTGACAAACTGATACAGTGTGGTTACATTTCCCCATGGGATCATTCAGTCAGGTGATGACCCAAGCTTGATGAGTTCCTGACCCCCTTTACATATCGATAATAGAGAATAAGCCAGCAAAAAAAAGTATTCCTCCAGCCTCATCCCTAAGATATGTGCTTAAGAATCTAAAGCCACTTAGCCTTATTATATTTTGTGGCAGCTAACTTTCCAAGCAAGTGCTCAGCACAAATGGAAGTGTTTTTTTCTCTATGCATCTCTTCTCCCATTTCTAAACCTCTTTCCTCTCTTCTGCTATCTCCCACTCTCTCCCTGTAACTTTTGCATTCCAAATTTAACTGCTCACCTCCCACCCTTAACAGCATATTTATCTTAAATAAAGTTCATCAGGTTTCTGCTCTGTGTGCCTTAGACTGACACAGCAGGATGCTGCTACTATCCATTCACTACGGCAGCTCTAAAACTGCTTTCCTGCAGCATCATGTGAGCCCTGAGATGATTCAGCCAACCCAGACTTGTTTGCCCTGATGCAATTCACACATTTCATGCCAATCTTGCCTAGATCCACCACCTCTGGCTATAGCTCTGCCTTCCCCTCTCAAGGGTATTCCTGCTCACCTACACAGCTGCTGCAAAGGCATCTCAACAAAGACATCCCAATGGCTCTGAGTTATAACCACCACCACCACCATTGCTGCCATCAAAAGAAACTGCCGCCCTGGGCAAAAAAAAAAAAAAAAAAAAAAAAAAAAAAAAAGTTCAATGATGCAGATATCTTCACTCCAAAAGAATCATTTAAACCTCCTTTTAAGAGAGCTGGTGAGATGGTTCAAAGATTAAGGACACTGACTGTTCTTCCAAAGGACCCAAGTTCAATTCTCATCATCCACCCACAGAAAAACAAAACCTGTGTTTCTGTGTTTTTTTATACTTTAACAAAGTGTAGATTGTTAGATTGTTGTGGCCACATCACTACCTGCAGAGGCTCTGGCCCCACCTTCAAAGACACTGATGAGTCTCTCATGCCTATGTCTAGGGCATGTCTGCATGGTTTCCCTTTAAAAGCTCCAACCACATGGGAGACATCCTCTTTTTTCTTACTCTCTGCTATCTAACCCCCTCTCCCTTTACCCTCCCCCACCTGTTCCTTTAACATATTTAATATGATTCTTGACAGTATGCTAGTGAGTTCTTTCACATGCAAAATACTAACATTGTTGCTGAAACCCGGGAATACTAGCAGGTATATATTCAACTTTTAGTTATTGGGATAATATCTCAGATAAAACAGAGTGTGAGATGGCTTGAATGCATAGGACCAGAAGGACAGAGAGGATGATTGAAGCCATACATGGCTAACATAGCAGTTAATTTATGGGGTCATTATCTTCTACAACAATGGAACACCCAAATTAAGATCTCTCCAGGCTCAAATATCAGAGACTCAATTTTTCCCCTGAAAACAATGTTTCAAGGAGCTATGAAAACAGTCACCGCCATTGCTTCCGGTTCTGCTCCTGGGACCAAGTGCTGTCTGCAGAGTCCCAGCACACTCTGGAGCAGGGGCAAGTAAACTCTGTCCCTGACCACATCCACAGCTCCTGCTGAGGGAATTTGCACGGCTATCCACCACGACCTCCAACTGAGCGAACCAAATACAGGGGTCTCTGAAGGGCAGATTCAGACCCCACCCAGAGGTGAGGAGGGGTCACCAGGCCTCAGCACCTATATCCCAGCCTGGGAGGGAGAGTTGAGCCCCCATAGCTTCAGGTTCCGCTCCCAGGTCCAAGTGCAGTCGGCAGAGTCCCAGCACACTCTGGAGCAGGGGCAGGTAAACTATACCCGTCACCACACCCACAGCTCCTGCTGAGGGAATTTGCACAGCTACCCACCACAACCTCGAATTGAGCGAACCAACAACTGCAGGGGTCTCTGAAAGACAGAATCAAACCCTGACCAGAGAGGTGACAGGAGGCACACAAACTCGAGTGCCACAACTGACCAGGACCCATCTAATCATGAACCACTGAAGCCGTGGGCAAACGTCAGTGCAAAAAACTACATAATAATACAAAGGACAACATGGTAACTCCAGAAGAGAGTGGCAATCTTACAAATACAAGACCTGAACTGAGCAATGAAGAGGAAACAGAAGGAAGCAACACCAAAAATTCCTTTTTGATGATCATCGAAGATCTCAAGGAAGATATGAAAATAAGCCTTAAAGAAATAGAAGAAAATACAAACAAAAAATTGGAAGAGATGAACAAATCTATGAAAGAAACATGCCAGGAAATAAAAGCTGAAATAAAAGCTGAAATAGAAGCAATAAAAAAGGCACAAAATGAGGCAAAGATAGAAATAGAAAACCTGAAGAAAAAAAGTGGAACCACAGATACAAGCATAACAAACAGAGTTCAAGAGATGGAAGATAGAATCTCTGAAGTGGAAGACTCAGTAGCTCAATTAGATGTATCAGTCAAAGAAAATAGTAAAACTAAAAAAGCCATAACTCAAAATGTCCAGGAAATCTGGGACACCATGAAAAGACCTAATTTGAGAATAATAGGAATAGAAGAAGGAGAAGAATACCAGGTCAAAGGCACAGATAATGTTTTCAATAAAATCATAGAAGAAAACTTTCCTAACCTGAAGAAGGAAATGCCTATAAAGATACAAGAAGCTTACAGAACACCAAATAGGTATGATCCCCAAAAAAAGTCAGAACGCCACATTATAATCAAGCCACAAAACATACAGAACAAAGAAAAAATTTCAAGAGCTGCAAAAGAAAAGGGCCAACTCACATATAAAGGCAGACACATCAGAATAACACCTGACTATTCAATGGAAACGATGAAAGCTAGAAGGGCTTGGTCAGAAGTTATACAGATGCTAAAACAGCATGGCTGCCAAACTAGAATACTTTACCCTGCAAAATTATCAATCACCATAGATGGAGTATACAAGGTATTTCAGGACAAAATCAGACTGAAAGAATATCTATCTACCAATCCAGCACTACAGAGAGTTTTAGAGGGAAAACTACAACCCAAGGACCCCAGATATACCCACGAAATCACAAACAATCAATAAGTACATAGAAGAATACCCTAGAGTAAAAAAATACAAGTTGCCACCAAAAATGGCAGGAAATATGAATCAATGGTCACTAATTTCCCTTAATATCAATGGTCTCAACTCTCCTATAAAACGTCACACACTAACAAGATGGATACAACAACAGAAGCCATCCTTCTGTTGCCTACAAGAAACACACCTAAACTGCAAAGACAGACACAGGCTTAGAATAAACGGCTGGGAAAAGATTTTCCAGTCAAATGGTCCTAAGAAACAAGCAGGGGTTGCAATCCTAATATCTAACAAAGTAGACTTTAAGCTAAAAGCAATTAAAAGGGACCAAGATGGTCACTACTTATTCATCACAGGAAAAATTGGTCAAGAGGAGATTTCAATCTTAAATATTTATGCTCCTAATTTAGGGGCACCTACAT
>PVIH01008761.1:0-25175 GCA_004025045.1 Sigmodon hispidus
AAAAAAAAAAAAAAAAAAAAAAAAAAAAAAAAAAAAAAAAAAAGACCCTATTTCAGAAACAACATGAAATGGCCGGCTGTGGTGGTCATACCTTTAGTCTCAACACTGTGAGTTCGAGGCCAGCCTGGACTACACAGAGAAACCCTAGGCAATGGCTCCTAGGGGGAAAGGTCTTTGCTGTCCAAGTCTGGCAGCCTGAGTTCAATCCCCAGAACCCACACAAAGTTAGAAGGAACAAACTGATTGTGTAAATAGTAGACACTTTGGGCCTCAGTTTCTTGGGTGTAAAAGAGGTAAATGCTCACCAGGAGGATACATGTGCACGATGGGTGAATTATATGTGTGAAATCTCTGTAGTTATTACAAAAAATGGCAGACTTTCCCAGGCCCCCAAGACCTCTGTTCTCACCTCCATTCCTTCTCTTGTGTGGCTCTGTGACTCTCAAAGCCACACACAAGCAGGTCTGCCAGTAGCCTTCCCCAGGGGCTGGCAGGACCCCCCCCCCAGGCTCCAGGGCCACCCCAGCCACACCTCCTGCAATTAGATTTGTAAGTGGGAACAGGCTCCTGTCAGAGGCTCCTGATTGGCTCCAGGCAAAAACACAGTTTAGCGCTCAGTCAAGCTGCATTTTAGGGCCTCGGTGCCCCCCACCCCCCTTTATTGCAATCTGTTCTGTAATTTCTTTTTCCAACACTGCAGAGCACAGAGAAGCTGCAGCTCCCACCAGGAGAGCAGGGAGGAGGGAAGAACTGTTCCCTGCAGAGCATCTGCTGGTCCAGTCCTTGGTGGATACAAATATGAGAGAGAGAGAGAGAGAGAGAGAGAGAGAGAGAGAGAGAGAGAGAGCACCAGTCACAGCCACAGCCATGGACTGTGGAGAGGTACAGTCTGCAACCAGCAGCAAGACCTCCATGTGTCAGGGTGAGCTGAGAAAAAGAAAAAAAAAAATGGTTAAAGCTGTATTCTCTTGTCTCAGAAGCATCTTATTTATGAGATCTTATCTAACTCTTGCAAAGATACTATTACCTGGAGATACTAACTCACTTGTCCCAGATTCCACAAGAAGAAGACAGCATAGGCAGGATTTGGACCCAGGCCTGTTGGACTGCTAATCCCAAAATACTTTTTTTCTTTTTGACTTTTTTCCCCAAAAAATATGATCTCACTATGTTATCCTGGCTGGTCTGAAACTCACAGAGACCCTCTTGCCTCTGCAGGGACTAGCCTGGCTCTTTTTTTTTTCGGGGGGGGGGAGTCAAAACTGGGTTTCTCTGTGTAATAACCCTGACTGTCCTTGAACTCACAGAGATCCCCCACCTCTGTCTCCTGGGTGCTGAGATTAAAGGCACATGCCACCACACCTTTTTGACTTCTAAAGCTATGATCTTAGAAGCATAGAACACAGAACAGGGACTGGAGAGCTGGCTCTTTGGTTAAGAGCACTTTGTGTTCTAACAGAGCACCCAGGTGCATGTGGTGCACAATCATATATACAAGCAAAACAATATATGTAAAATAAAAACAATAATTTTTTTAATTGTTGCTGGGCTATTGTGGCCCATGCCTTTAATTCCAGCACTTGGGAAGCAAAGGCAGGTGGATCTCTAAGTTCCAGACCAGCCACAGCCAGGTCTACATAGAGAAACCTGTCTTTAAAAAAAAAAAGTTTCAAAAGAAAGAGCACAAAGAAATCCAAAGCGATATCTTAATGTGAAGAGTAGGGTTGCAGGGACAAAAGCCCTTGCTAAAGAAATGAAATATTAACGACGGAAGTGCAGAAGGCAAATAGGGTACAGGAGCAGGCAGAAGCCTTGTCTAGGGTATCCGAAGTTGGGGGCTGCTGCCTCTTCTAGGAAATGGCTGAGCAGTTTCTGCTAAATAGCCATCAATGGTCGCCTCTGTCTTGAGTCCCCAGATGAGACTGAAGCTCACAGGAGACACGTGGCTTGGAATCCTGCTGATAGCAGGACTGGAAGCCCTTTCCTCCATCAGGACCATCGGTGGCTAGGAGCAGCTGGAGGACAGGCCTCTGAGGCACAGCAAGGTGGGCTTGAGATGACCTCACTCCTTGCTTTTGGACTTCCCCTGACTGCTGCTCTTTAGGCCACATGCACAGACGTCAAACAGGACCCATTCCCACCCTTAAAATGAAAGCCTCGAGGGTCACCTGCCAGTGGGATCTGGCCTAAATCTGTTGCCTCCCTTCTGGACCAGAGTAGGTCTTTAGAGCAGCCCTAGGGTCCACTCCGACTGCCTGAGGGCAGGGGAGGGGAGGGCAGCCTGCAGGATAGATCTACCCCCTCCATACACCCACAGCTTCTGCCTTGGGAGCATTCTTCAAAAGTGAAGTGCAAGAAGCTTGTCTCAGGTCCCCATCTTCCTCCCATCACCTTTAGACCCACATGGGGCAGATTTCACACTGGCTAGGATGAAGCCACAAGGCACAAACTGAACATTCATCCGTGGTCACAGCCCAATCTGTGTCATTAACCCTCCCAACCTGTTCTCCAGGCCAACCTCCATACACTCTTCAGAGCTGGAGCCCATCAGCCTCTTTCCTCAGCCAAAAGGTCAGAATCATCAAACCACACCAGCACCCAAACGCAGAGCAAGCGGGCTCATCTGGGGCTTTCCGATACGGATGGGACTTCCCTTAAGCTCCCAGATGACGGGACTAAAGCAGTTTTCCTGCCACAGATGGCTTTTGGAAAGGAAGGAATTAGCTTTGCTTGTGGTCAGTAGCCCATCCTGAAGCCAAAAGACTTAATCTAGCCCAGCTCTTCCCCTCAGTTCACTGAGCTCTCACGATGGCAGCCTACATCTCCTCCTGACTCACTCATCAGCTCCTTTCCCACCCTGAGACCTCCAAAAACTAGCAGGACAGTGAGTTGGGCGAGGAGCAAGTGGGAGGGAGCAGCAATCACTCGGGGCTGAGATGCTGATCCAGGCTGGAGGAGGTGTCTGCACAGCTGCAGGCAGCCCTGCCCTGAGTCTGTGAATGGGCTCCCTCCCGCCTGCCCCAACCGCTCCTGAAACAGTTGGTCCTAATGAACACTGAGCAGGCAGGGCAGCTGTGTGCATTATCCATTTGCATGGGGAGGTGTATATTTATCCTCACATCCCACCCCACCCTGCAGCTGCTGCCATCTCCTATGCCAGTAGAATGAGTGGGCACCAGGGCCCAGGCTCCTCCGGGTCCCCCCACCCCCACTTCCTAGTCTTCTCTCTCCAACCTACACCCACAGCCTTCACTTGACCCATTTAGAGGCAAAAGTGTGTGTGTGTGTGTGTGTGTGTGTGTGTGTGTAGTGAAAGACAGTATGCACACATCATTTCCCCAGTTGGTGCTTTTGATTTTCTCTGAAGCCTCTTGATTACAGGCACACAATGGCATCTTGCTGCCCTGCTCCCTCAGCAGCTCGGGGCTCTTGGCTGTCTCCTCCCTGGAGCTGAGATTTTCTGCTGACTCTGGGCCCAGGGTTGACAAGCGAGGAAGAGAAAGCCTGGATCCACTCTTAACCCTGGTCTTTTCTGGGCTCTCACATCCACAAGGCTTACATTTCTGTCTCCCCACTGGCCACATTCTCTCCGGCCACCCGGCCTCTTTTCCATGTGGAGGGCAGGCCTATGGACAGCCCCTGCTCAAAGCCTGCTCTTCAGGCCTTGCTCAGGACTTTCAACTCAAAAGTAAGGCTTATTTTTTTTTTCTTTTTTTTTCTTTCTTTTTTGACAGGGTATTCCTATATAGCCCAGGCTGGCTTCAAGCTTTCTCCTGTGGCTATACAGAAAGTGTTAGATTTACAGCACACACCAACACCATGTATCACTTTTTTTTTTTTTTTTTTTAAATAGACTTTTGACTATGGACTTCATACAGCTTTCTGTTCTAATGGATTCCTCCCTGCCCCCACTAGGGTTCCCACACCTGCTCCAGAGGTTGCTGCCCCTCCTTTATATCTCTTATCTCTTCTTTGGGACTGGACTAAGTCGCACCTGCCTTAGGGTCGGAACTTGGCTTTCGGGTCCTTATTCATTCATTGCTCAAGTATCTCATGAGCAGAAGCAAAGCTCTTCTGGTGCCCTTAGCCTGTCCCTGCTGCCTGGATGACCTCATCATCACGACCCTGTTCCTCCCCCACTCTTTCCAACCACATTGACCCCCACCCCAGACTCTTCCTGAAATGAACATCTTCTGCCTAGAAGCATGTGCTCATTTCTTCGGCCTGCACCGACATTGTTCCAAATGTTCCAAAGGGCTGGAGGGATCTGGTACCATCACATTCTTGAAGGTTTCTGCTCAGTATTTACCCTCTCAGTAAAGCCTACCCATCTCCCTATATAAAAACTTCCAGGCTCTACCCCTTCTCACATTCTCTCCCCCACACTAGCTTTTATTTTCCTTTGTGGCATTTGTCACCAGCCCACAGTTATTTATTTATTGCTTGTCATCCACCCTTCCTCATTAGGCTTGAGAGTTGATACTCTAAGATGGACAGAGGTCATGCTCAATTGCATTGTTCTAACATTGGGGCAATGCCCAACACCAAAAGGACCTCTGGATATTTGCTGCATGACTGGATGAATGAATGAATAAAAAGACACAGTGCTAGACTCTGAAACATCAAAGATGACTAATAGTGCATATTTCCACAGAGAATCATATCCTATGTTAGAAATAGAAGCCCTGCAGCCTGTACCCTGACATGCAAACCACAATTAGATTCTTATTATTCTTCCTACTATTATTGGAGACAGAGTTTTCCTGTGTAACCCTGGTTGTCCTGGAATTCACTTTGTAGGCCAGGCTGGCCTCGAAGTCACAGACAGCTCTCACACCCTCCCACCTCCCCACTCCCGCCTCTGCCTCCCAAGTACTGGGTAAAAGCATGCCCCACCACCTGGCTTTGCTTTTGTTGTTGTTTGTTTATTTCTTTTATTTACCTATAAACACATGCAGAGGCTCTGGCCTGGAGCTGGAGTTACAGACTCCTGACATGGTAGCTGAGACTTGAACTTGGGTCCTCTGAAAGAGCGGTACGTTGTTTCCAGGACTTGAAAGCTGCCTAGGCCAACACCAGCTCTGGCAGTTCACAGGCACCTTCCCATTTCTCTTCCTCCAACACCTTCTTGTGAAAATTTCCTCTGTGTGATGGAGCTACACAGAGGAAATGAACCTACATAGAAGGGTCTAAGTCCAAAGCCACTGGGTCATGGAACCAAGTGGATTGTTGGAATATTGATCCTAAGTGTGGTTTAATGGGTAGAACCTAGGGAGCTACAGCTGGTTAACTGGTGAATCTCCATTAGGCTACAAGCTGTCCATTTGCATCCATACCTGCTCCTGTTTGATGCTCTGCAGCAGGGACTCATGGACAATGTTCAATACCAACATCCACTTGGCAGCTAGGACATCCATTGACTACCTGCCATTTTTTTCCTAGGTAGACAAGAAGTCCATATCACTCTCAACACTCAGTTCCTGGAAACCCTTCCCCCTATTCTACCTGTAGGTTGAAATGATTATGTGCCCCTCACCTCCATTCTATAAGTGGCACACCATCTCATACATCACCCCTGGCTTGCCTCAGTGTAAATAATGAAAAGTAACCCAGGGCACAGAGCAGATGGGTTCTCTTTCAAGAAAGACCCAATTACTGAAGATCTAATGCAAGGGAGAAGTCATAAATCTCCCAGTTTACTGCGGCTGAAAGAAAATAAGCACATAGCAATTAAAGAAGACTGGTCTCCCATGGAGGAGACAGGCAGAGACCCTCAGTGCAGAACTCTGGGGAGTGTCCACTGCCTGGCCAAAAGCAGCCCTGGGGTTGGTTCTCAAAGGCTCCCTGACACGGAGTGTGATGCCCACAGTACTCCCCAGATCTCTACTGTCACTGTGAGAGGATGTCTTGGGGCTGCCTGCTGCCTGCCCAGGTGAGCTTCTGGGAGACTGCGGGAATCCACCTGGCCCTGAAGGAGAAGAAAGGCTGTGGCTGCAGCTTGAAGGGGCGAGAAGAGCATATGAAGAGGTGACTGCTGGGCCAGGCTCTTCCGGTTTCCTCTCATCATTCCTCCTCCTCTTCCTCCTTTCAGCCCTAAGTGCCCCTGCACTTCTTGGTGTGTTTCCCATTTCCCCTTGCCTCCGGAGGAAATTCTAGAATAGCTTTTGGTTTGTTTGTTTGAGAAAGGGTTTCTCTGTGTAGCCCTGACTGTCCTGGAACTCTGTAGACCAAACTGGCTCAGAAATCCTCCTGTGTTTACCTTCCGTGTACCATGTGCCAGCATGCCTCACCAGCTGACCCTCTTTAATTTAAAGGAATTAGGATTGGAGAGATGGCTCAGTGGTTAAGAGCACTGACTGTTCTTCCGGAGGACCTGAGTTCGATTCCCCGGTATCCACACAGCAGCTAACAACTGTCTGTAATTCCAAGATCTGACACCTTTACAAAGCTATGCATGCAGGCAAAACATCAATTCACATAAAATAGAAATAAATATTATTTAAATAAATAAAGGAATTAGCCCTGTGAGGTCATGAATAACTGTCCTGTCAGTTTAAGGAGAGCCTAGATTGTGTATAGTGAGACCCTGTCTCTCAAGAAAGAAAGGTTTGGGCGGGGCTGGAGAGATGGCTCAGTGGTTAAGAGCACTGTCTGCTCTTCCAGAGGACCCGGGTTCGATTCCCAGCACCCACATGGCAGCTAACAACTGTCTGTAGTTCCAGTTCCAGGCAAACACCAAGGCAAATAAGTAAATAAATAAAGTTAAAAAAAAAAAAAAAAAAGAAAGGCTTGGGCATGCTGACACACACCTGTGATCCTGGCACCATCACTAACCAGAGGGAGGTTGGGGGATCTTTACAAGTTTGAGACTAATCTGGTCTGCTGTGTAATAAATTCCATGTCAGGGCAAAAGAGGCTTTGTCTCAAACAAAGAAAAAGAAAAGCAAAAGATAAAAGCACTCGGAAAGCAGAGACAGAAGGATCTCTGGAGTTCAAGGTTAGCCCGATCTGCAGAGAGTTCCTGGGCAGCCAGAGATATACAAAAAAAACAAAAACAAATAAAATAAAACAGGATAGAAAAGGAAAGAAGGGCAAGGGTGATTCAGAAGATTCTAGAACACCAGTGTCGGACTCCAGGTCTCCCCCTTCCTAGAGACTCTCCTCTTCCTCTTCCTCCTTTTTCTTTCTTTGTATTTTTTTTTCAGGGACGGTTTCTCTGTGTAGACCAGGCTGGCCTTGAACTCAGAGATCTGCCTGCCTCTGCCTCCCGGAGCTAGGGCCACCGTGCCTCTTTCTCCATTGTTTTGTCCCGTTTGTTCTGAGACAGACCCACTGCTGACCCTCCTGTCCTGTGACTGCAGGCCCGCTCCATCGGGCCAGCTCTGGTGGTAACGCTTCCCTCCTTCCTTCCTTCCTTCCTCTTTCTTTCTTTTTTCCAGACGAGGCTTCCCTGTGAAGCCCTGGCTGTCCGAGAACTAGCTCTGTAGACCAGGCTGGCCTCGAATTTACAGAGATCCCCCTGCTTCTGCCTCCAGAGTTCTGGGATTAAAGTCATGTGTCAGCACTAGCACCACCGGGCAAGGTAACTCTTGCTAAAGCCCTTCCAAGGCCCAGTCCTCCAGACCCACACAGGCTCACTCACTCTCTCTAGGATGCCACCTCCTTCCGCTCTGCACTCCTGGTGACCTTTCCTGATAAAGGAGCCCGTGGATGGTACAGGGTGCAGAGGTCGGTAGGAGATCTCCAGGGGCTAGGTGCCCTCCTGAAGTTGCTAACCGATAACCTCCACCCTCTGTTCAGGAGAGGATGATTGAGATCTGGTGTGATGACTGAGTTCTGAGTGGGAGGGTGTGAACTGGGCTTGGGCCCCCAGGTGTCAAGCTGGACGTTTTTTGTTGTCGTCTTTAATCGAGTCTGGGAGTCAAATGCTCCAGGACAAGGGGCGGTGGAACTGCTCCCAGGCCTTGCCCCCAGCCCAGCTCCCTCCTAGGCAAGTCCCCCTCCCCGGCCAGCAGCTGTTCTCCAGCTGCCCAGCCCCACCCCAAAGACAGCTGGGAGAGGCTGCAGAGGGGGCGGGCGGCACCCAGCTGCTGGCTCTGGTTGGGTCGGGGGAGGGCTGTGACATGAAAGAGCCCCTGCAGGCCAGAGGCGGGGGAGGAACCTCCCCCACCCCAGCCCCCCTCCCGGTGGCCTCCTAGCGGGCTCTGCACATCTGGGCCACAGGAGCTGCCGCCCCCGTCTGTGGGGTAGTAGGGGAGAGGCTGTCGCCTCCTAGTCCTTCCCGGAAAGGGGGTATGTGGTGGCCTCTGAGAAGGGGTGAGGGGCAGCGCACCTGTGGGGACTGGAGGGCTCAGCCAGTCCCTCAAAGCAACCATAGAAAAGGTTCCTCCCGGTTTTCCTAAGTAGGCCTGCATCCTGGAGGGAGAGGGGTACTTAAGCCCTTTCTGGGCCCCCTCTGCCCCACACTCTGCTGGGAGGTGGGTGACAGCTGCTTCTCCAAAGCCAGGACAGCTGGGTAGCCAGGGACAGCTGGATGGAGATTCCCGCCCCCCCCTTCTCTGGTTGCCCAAACAGGCTCTGGGCCTACAGCTGGGTCGCTGATTGTTGGGGTGGGCTTCAGGGGGATGGGGGTGGCGTTCCAGGCTAACCTACCCTCAAGTGGTGTTCCTCTGAATAATGCACCTGGAGAAAGGGCCCCTCCCATTAGCTAAGGCACACTGGGCCAAGTGGGCAAGAGATGAAGCGGCTTTGTTTTGGCTTCCAGCTCTTGGCATGGAGGATGCAGCAGGGCTCCTGACAGCTAGACAGTGAGCCGGGAACAGATGTGAGCAAAGTGTCTATCTGCCCACAAGCATCCTCCATCCCTCCCTTCAGCCCCAAACAGGTGCAGGGACCCGGGTGGCTAGCTGTTCTCATAACCCTCCTGGTTCCGGCTTCTAGCCAGCCCAGGGAGGCAGAAGGAAGCTCTGAGGTAAGCTTCTGAACTGTTTCCCTTCTCTTGAACGGCCTGATTATTTCTTCCTACTTGGGCCTTCTGTTCCGGGAAGTAGGTTCCTCCCTACCCCTTGTACCAGGCTTCCCAATTCCACCCAGAAAAGGAGGACCCATGGACTAGTTTCAGACTGCCTCCTACTCGTCTGGCAGAAAGGTTTGGGTTCACTTTAAGGGATACATGTGAAACAGGCAGCTGAGTCAGGCTCGGGACTGGGGCAGGCAGATCTCTGAGTTCCAGGCAGAGTCAGGGCTACATAGAAACCCAAAAACAACCAACTAACCAGGCAACTGAGCAAGGAACCTTCTGTAAAAGAGCCAGCCAGAAATCCCAGCACCCAGCAGGACTAGGGCAATCTCCAGTTTAGGCTGGTTAGTCTCAAATACAAAGATCAGGGTACCATGGTGTGTCAAGGAAATGCTTATAAGTGGAGAGTCCTTCTCAACCCTGGGGTTTGTAATCATCACCATTAAGGAATGCAAAGGCCTGAGTTTTCAGACACAGATGCCCCCTCCCTTTAAGGCATATTGTCTCTTCATCCCTTCCAGGGCCGGAGTCCTCAGTCATCAATGGAGCCCAGTAGGCCTCTCCCTGGAACTGGGCTTGTCTTGCCTGAGCCCGCAGCCCTGTAGTGCTTAGCATACAGCATATGCACAATATCTGTGGCTAGAAGGCAGGTAAACGTTAGAAGACTCAAAGGTGTCTCTCCCTCATCTTGGCTAGAAGCACATTGGCAGAAGCTCACAAAGAGCTGCCAAGGGCTGGTGTGGCATCGGAGGCCTTCAGCAAACATTTGTCAAATAAACCCAAGGTGAAGAGCTGATACAGTTGGTGCCCGAGGAACTGAGATCTACAGGTCTGAGGTTGTCTAGACCCAGGAGGGCAGAATCAAGGGAGCGCTGAGGCAGGAGTCCCAGAATGCCCTGCACATACCAGTATTAAAGATTCTAGGTTTGGGGGTACTGGTGGGGAAGAGGCCAGGCCAGGGCAGGGCTGTGCCATCACATTTATTAGGAGGGTGGATTTCAGTGTGTGCGCTCTAGGCAGATTACAGAATAAATACCTGTGTCTTGAGACCAGGACATCCATGATTTTTACAGTGTGCTCACTATCAGAAGTAGCTGTGTAAAATCCAGGTAAGGACCCAAATCTGGGCACCCCCTCCTCCACTGGACCTCAACAAGGGCTGTGCTATTATTTTTATTTATTATTTCTTTTATTTCTCTTTATTATTATTAATATTATTATTATTTGCTTTCACTGTGGTCACTATCATTGGCAAAGTTCTTTTTTCAACGTTCCTGGACTTGGGGCTCCTGGCTTTGAAAGGTTCCACTCAGGCTGAAGGTGCGTGCCAAAAGCTGCTTGAGATGTGGCCTTGAACTCCGTCTGAGAAGATGGTGAGAAGGAGGCAGAAGAAATCATTCTTGGTTTAAAAAAAAAATTAAAATAAAAACCAAAAAAACTCCACAATCTCTAGGTCATTTTACTCCATCAGTGATCAAACCGCCCAGAAGATTGGAGGAAAGGAAATAGGCCAGTGGGTACTGGGCATCCCCCAGGGCGAGTGCAGAGAGCTGGCTCCCCGGGCATCTTCCAGCCATGGGAAGGAAGTGTGAAGAGGAGGGGTGGAATAAAAAAGAAGGAAGGATTAGAGCTCAGTGCCTTCAGACAGACACTGTCCCAACTCCAGGGCCACCTGCAGCCCCTACCCAGGTCAGCCCCTTCCATCACCTCCTCATCCAGGAGATGCATAATTAAAAAACAAAAAATAAAAAAAACCAGAACCCTAAATAAATCCAAAAGGAGAAGACCTGGAGGAATGGAAAAAGATGGGAAAGAGGGTAGAACAAAGGGCGGGTCTCTGGATGCATAACTCCCGAGCCACCGGGGCTGGGGGAGGGTCCCCAGCGTCCACTGACTGCTTGGCGTTAGCTCGTCACATAGTGTTTGGTGGACGGCTGCCCATACACCCTGTAGAAATCCTGGTGGCCAGGCTGCTGGGAAGCGTCGAGCCAGTCTCTGACTGCCAGGCCAGGAAGGGACTGAGGGACGGAGGGCGTGGGAGGAAGTGGGTGTGAGTACTCCTGTGAGGGCACTGTCCAAGGGAAGTGGCCAGATCGGGGGTACGGCTGGTGGCCACCATGGTTGGCCACGGAAGAACAGTAACAGTTGTCCACAGAACAGACGAGAATCTTGCGGCCGCCATATTGGGGAAGCATGGGCTGCTGGGTGGCAGAGCCATTGGGGTACTGTGATGGGGGAAACACAGGACTCGAGTGTACTGGCTGGGCACCGCCTGGCAGGGCCACCAGGTGCTGTGTGGAGCTGCAGGGCCCCAGGGGTTGCCCAGACTGGCCCTCGCCGCTGGCTGTGCCCGCTGCCCCGTACTGGCTGCCCACAGGCCCAGATGATGTCTCAAGGAAGCTGGCCTCTGGGAAAGCTGTTGAGTGCTTGCGTTTCTCTGCCCCAGAGCTGTTGACACCACAAGGATACAAGGGGACACTTTGTAGGAAGGGCACCGGCGTGCTGAAGGAACCTGTGGAGAGTGTGGGGTAAACGTTGCTGAAGCCCCCAGCCCAAAACGTCCTCAGTTTCTTTTCCCATGTGGGCTTTGAAACTCTATGGGTCCAAATATGCGATGTCTTGGTTGACATTCACTATTTTCATGTTCTAGCTCAAAACTAACAAATAACTGAAGCTCAGTACAGTTAATGTGATGTCACTTGCCTAAAGGCCCACACTCGAGGTCTACTGTGCTGAGCTACACTGCCTTTTGGAGATGGCACTGGCGTTTACCCCTGCCCAGAGGGTTAACCCTCACCTTCCAGCATCTTCCGCAACTGCTTCTCCTTCTTGGCCACCTCGTTCAGGAAGAGCTTGGAGTTCAGGTGGCCGATCTTAGGGGGAGAAAGGCTGCTGCCCGTGCAGGTCTGAGTCCTGGGGGCAGTGGACGGGGCGTCTGCTGTGAGGAGGCATCACCAGTGAGCCCGCCCTACCTCCCCACCAGTGGGCACGGCCCTCTCTGCCCTCCCTCAGGTAGGTTCTGCAGACAGGAGGCTAGCAGCTCACCTGTCCATTAGGATTTTCACAGACTTGGTATTCTGCAAGGGAAGGAGAACAGGTCAGTCAGTGGGAAAGGCAAGGTAGAACACTCTCCCCATGGGTCCTTGCTATGCTGCACCTGGTATGGCTTCTGGTATCTGCTCATGTACCCCAGGCTGGCCTAGAAGTTAGCATTAGGTTGACCTTGAAGCATCCTCCTGCCTCGATTTCCCAGTGCAGAATTACAGGAGTGTAACTGCAAGTCAAGCATACGGTGCTCAAGATAAAACCCTGAGTTTCATGTGCACTAGGCAATGGCCGCACAGCTAAGCCATATTCCCAGCCAGGCGCTGCTTTTTCTTTGTATCCATTATATCTGGGTGAGCACTCCACTTTCCTTTTGATTTTTTGAGACAGGGTCTCTCTGTTATGTAGTCCTAGAATTCACTATGTAGCAGGCTGCTCTGGAACTCAAGACATCCATCTACCTCTGCCTTCTGAGTGCTAAGATTAAAAGTGTGTGCCACCCAGTCCAGCAGGCCTTTGAAATCTGACTATGCCTGGATTTCAAAAGGAAGCAATGGTGTTCTATCACATATTACACATGATCCAAACACGACACCAGAGTCCGACCCACCAACACTTCTACAGCATCTTGTTTGAATTGTTTTACCATGTAAAACACAAAAAGACCATTAACTGCCCATGTCAGCTCTACCCAGAATTTGTTGTTAAATGAGGCACCAAACTTCGTGGGGGTTTTTGCTGTTGTTTTTGTTTTGTTTTTAGAACTTAAAAATCTAAAGTAATAGATAAAGGACAGTATCAAGAATCATCTGTGACTTGCCCTAGGTCTCAAAATTAGGAGGAGCAGATGGACAGATTCTGACCCATGCAGACTGGCTCCAAAGGTAAAGGAAGGTGAGCATCCTGGGCTGGAGGCAACAGGGGAAGAGAGAGAGAGAGAGAGAGAGAGAGAGGTGTGAGAGTGGCCCCAGCCCCACCTTCATGAAGCTGACATCCTCCGTCTTATCGAAGAGCAGCTGCAGGGAGCCCAGCAGCTTCTTGGCCTCCTGCATGCGTTCCTCGAGGTGCAGCGCCTGCGCCGCGTTCTCACTGCAGAACTTGGCTTGCGCCTTGTCCAGGACCTCTACTGTCTGCCGCAAGTCCTCATCCAGCAGCTGGTGAAGCTTTTCATATTGCAGCCGCACCTCTTCCTTCAGCTGGCTCACTTTCTCCTGCAGAGACAGACAAGGACAGGCGGGCGGGCAGACACATGAGTGACCTCGGGCTGATGTCACTATCCCAACCCCATTTGCCTGAGCCCCTGGCTTGTGATGATAATGTGTGGCCTGCCAATTCTCCATGCATAGCACTGGGCTATGTGCCAGCACTCCTAAATCCAGTGGGACCCCTATTCAGTTCTCCTAAGATCCTTCCCCCCATGACCCCACAGGGGCTCGGGGCTGACTACCTCCACCAGGCGCTTGTCTGACTCCAGCTTGTAGAGCTGGTCCTCGATGTCCTGTTCCCGCTCCTCCAGCCGCTCCTGCTGCTTCATCAGCATCTTCTGCAGAGACAGGTGGAGAAGTGGTGACGTCAGAGCAGGTGCCGCTCCAACCACACCAGCCAACACCATACCTCCCTCTTGGTGAGGCTCTTCCCAGCGCTCCTCTGACTCAAGATGACCTAAAACCTCTACCAGCCAGCTTCCCCTGACCCCCACACATCCCCAGGACCAGTTAGTTACTTTCAGTAAAGAAAAACAGAGAGGCTTCTGATGTATATTCAAACCCTGAGCTTCCTAAGGGCAGGTTCTGCCAGCTCTCACACTAAGCGTGTGTGGGCTCTGTTCTCTATCCTTCACCTCACTATATGTAGAAGGGGATTCATCTAATCATTCTACAGTGCTATTAGGTAAGTACACCAAGAAAGAAACTGAGGCCTAGAGAGGCCACACCATCCAGCCAATGAAGAGGAAGAGATGGCTCAGTGGTTAAGAATGGCTACTGTTCTTGCAGTAGACCCAGAGTATAGTTCCCAGCACCCATGTCAGGCAGCTCACAGGTCTCAAGGGAGCCTACTCCTCTGGCCTTCGCAGACACACGCGCACACAATTAAAAATAAATATACATCTTTGAAGTATAGCCAATAAGTGGCACACACCAGGAAATATGGCAGGAGGCCTATGATTATTCAAGCCAGGCTACTCGCCCCTAGGGGTACTGTAAAACACCCTAAGATGCAGAGGGTCAAACAGCCTTCCAAGGTGACCCAGGCTCTTGGCCTCCCTTTAGATTTGCCTTTTCTATGGTGCAGCAACACAATCACACCTTCCTTGTTCCTGAGGCTGAGCACTGTCCCTCAGCCCCTCCTTGAGACCAGGTGAGAGCACCTGCTGCTCCCAAGGTCTGCTGCCAGACCAAGATGCTTTTCCAAGCTCTTTTCTTAACTATTTAATTCATAGCTGGGTGGTGATGGCTCATGCCTTTAATCCCAGAACTCGGTAGACAGAGGCAGGTAGATTTCTGTGACTTTGAACCTGGTCTACAGAGTGAGTTCCAGGGCAGGCTCTAGAGAAATCCTGTTTCAAAAAACTGATAATAATAATAATAATTCATTAATTATATTTATTTTGCGTATGAGAGTTTTGCTTTGCATACATCTATGTGCACAAGGTATGTGTCTGGTGCTGGCAGAGGACAATGGGGTTGGATCTCCTGGAAATGAAATTATGGATGGTTAAAACTATCATGTAGTACTGGGAACTAGATGTAGGTCCTCTGCAAGAGTGACAAGTGCTCTTCCTTCCTCCCCTATTTCTATGACCCTCTCTTCCCCATCACCAAACACATCTCTTCAAACAAAGTCTTTCTTGTTCAAGATGACAACCAACTTTCAAATATTTCAGCATGACTAAGAACTACTTTTTATTACACATGACTTCCAGCCTCTGAGTATAAGTTAAGTACAAGGTAAGGGGAGCTGGAGAGATGGCTCAGCGGTTAAGAGCACTGACTGTCCTTCTGAAGGACCTGAGTTCAATTCCCAGCATCCACACAGCAGCTAACAACTGTCTGTAATTCCAAGATCTGACACCCTTACATAGTTATACATGCAGGCAAAACATCAATTCAGATAAAATAAAAATAAATATTAAAGATTTTTGTCCGGGCCAGGATTTCAATGTCCCTTTAGAAGGTTCTGTGACTCTCTGCATCTCAGGGATCCCACCTCCCAGACTGTGCTCACCAAGACACTTCAATTCTTCCTGTCATGTTTCTGGGAGCCAACAATGCACCATCTCCTTTGTCTGCTCTCTGAGGAACTTTCCATGACCCCTGTTTGTTCTGAGTTGGTGCAGGTCCCTTCCTATCCTGGTCATGTGATGGGCTGTCACATCCTGCCCTACTCAGTAGCTGTATTCTTTAGTACAGTGGCTACTTTTTACACGGAAGTTAATACAAAATAAACCAGATATAGTAGTACCTGCCTGTAATCCCAGCACGAGGAGCTGAGATAGGACTTGAGAGGAGAGATCGGAGAGGAGAGAGGGAGGGAGGGGGGAGGGAGGGAGGGAGGAAGAGAGAGAGACTGACTTGAGCACAGCTTCAGGTTTTCTGTTGCAACAGTGTCATTTCCAGTGAGGAACAATGGCTACATGTAGCTGGTAAGGACACAAAATGTTGCCACTCTCAGGAAGTTATGTGACAGCTCTGTCCTAGGCTCCCCCATGCCTGCCAGGCAAGTGCCACTGTTGCCGTTTTACAAGACTGGGGACAGAGCCCAGAGTCTTGTACAAGCTAGGCAAGGGCTCTACCATTGAACTACATCTTCAGCTCATATTCTGCTGTCTTGTATTGGAGTCACAGACTATGATCTGATTTCTCCATAAATCCCAACCCTCTTAAGGAACTGATTTTTAACTTGGGATGGTGCACGTACCTAAAATACCAGCACCTGAAAGGCTGAAGCAGGAGGATCACGTGAAGTTCAGGACCAGTCTGGACTACAAAGGGGGAAGGAAGAGGTGTCACAAAGTGAGAAATGGTGTCCTTTCGGCATGACAGTGCAAGCTTTGGTTTCTGCTCTGCGAGAATTAGGGAAGGGCGTCACAAGCCTGAGGTCATCCTTGGCTACAAAGGGAGACCCCATCTCAAAACACAAGACCCAAAGGCTTTCTGGCTGTCTTCTGCTTTCCCGTCATGCTCAGGCCTTTTGTTGTTGAGGGCCTGGTTGTTGCTAAATACATTTCCAGAAACATCCACAAAGCTCTGAAGAGCAGCTCTCAGACACTCAAGGAAGTGTCCATCAGCAGGGGGTGCTTCTTCTCCCCATGAGGGCCTCCAGTCTCACCACATAACCCCACTCCCGCCACACCACACCCACAGTGAAGCCCCTAACAAGTCCTTCCTCACCACTCCCACCCTCTTTATATATGGGGAAAGCAAGGCCAGACAGACTTCAGACAAACCTGTTCTATAGAGGTTACTAGTCTAGAAACAAAGATCAAGATGTTGAGGGCAGAGCAGAGGCTGGGGTGAAGGTAAGGCTCCCCTAGGCTAAGAAAGCCTGGAGTTTGTCCTAATTGTGTGACTCAGCAGACCTTGACCCTGTCACCCAGAGGGGTCAGACTGACAGTAAGTATAGCTTGTATGTGGGCAGAAACAAGGGTGCCTATAGAACTTTCCTGATATACACCTACACACACACACACACACACACACACACACACACACACACACACACACACACACGCTTTGCAGCCTGGGCCCTAGACCTCTTTAGTACACATATGCTTGCACACCAATGCCCTATCCAAGCAAGGCTGGATCTTTGGAGGCCCCAGAAAACAAAGGAGCCTGAATGAAACACTTTCCTGGGACTCCTGAGCTGGTTTAGGGTTAGGATTACTAGCTGCCTGCCTGGGTAGAGAAGACCAGGTTTGATTTCCAGCACCGATAGGCCCACAACCATCTGCACCCAGGTTCCTGCGATTCCAACACCTTCTCCTGACTTCTGGAGGTACTGCACAAACATAGTACATCTATACAGAGGCAGGCAAAACACTCAGACACGTTTTTAAAAAGCCTCACTGTAACCTGGAAGCCTTCCTCCCCTATAGGACAAATGGGGCTCAAACAGCACATTGGTGGCCTATAACCTACGGGCATAGGTATGACCCACACTGGAACAAAGTGACCCAGATAGAAAGCAGGGCCCAGGCCACTGACAGCTCAAGCCCTCACCAGCGTATACTGCTCACCAATCTGCCTACCCAAGTCACAGATGAACAGGGCCGTGAAGAGATGAGGGAGCAGCCAGGATGAGTCCCAGGGGAAAAAGACAGATACTACGAAAGGGCCCTAAGCAAACACATCCCCTGGCCAAGAAAGACTCTTACCCTGTCAGGCAGTAAGGGCTTCTTCTCCCCTGCCCTAGCTGAGGCCCCCCAGTTTACATCTGCCCTCCACCCCCCAACCCTGCCTCCCCTTTTAGGCATTCCCAGGAAGTATCCCTGTTCTGGGCTCCTGCTGTCCAGTCCTCAGCTTCAGGATTCTACAATCCTCAGCAGAGAGATGCTGGATTCAGCCATGGCCTAGTGAAAACTGAGTCCATCTAATTTACCCTCGGCCACGGCAGAGAGCCCTAGTTGTCCATCAGGGACCAGCTCAGGAGTCCCAGGAAAGTGTTTCATTCAGGCTCCTTTGTTTTCTGGGGCCTCCAAAGATCCAGCCTTGCTTGGATAGGGCATTGGTGTGCAAGCATATGTGTACTAAAGAGGTCTAGGTTTCCAGGCTGGAAGAAGTAAGCTCACTAGTGAGACCAGCAGAGCAGGCGAACCGCCCCCAGCTTCCTTGCAGCCAGGGGATCCCAAGAGGTGCTACTTCAAGCATGGAGGTTGATGGGAGGAAAATACCCACCTGCTACCCACCCCAATTCTAACAAATCAAAAAACCAGATGGGCTGGGCATGGTGCACACCTTTAACCCCAGCACTTGAGAGAAAGAGGCAGGGTAATCTCTGCGAGCTGGAGGCCAGCCTGGGCTACACTGTGGGTTCCAGGACAGCCAGGGCTACATAATGAGATCCTGTCTCAAAAACAAGACAGAACAAAAAATTAAAAGCAAAACCAATCAGCCAGGAAGAAGTTGGCGGCCAAGGGGCTGAGGAAGCAGGAGCAGCACCCAGTCAGGCCTCACTCCTGGCAGCCTCGCTCCAGCCCAGCCACCTTCTCAGGAAGCACCGCTCCCATTTGGGGAAGGCCAGGCTCCATTTCCCAGCTGGATTCCCAGCAAGGGCCCCAAAACAGGGGAGCAGCTGCTCCCTAAACTCTGGCCCACTGTAAGCTTCCTGGACTGTGGTCCACTCCGTGTGTGGGCGAGGAACTAAGTCTAGTTTAGAAGCAATGGAGGGAGCAAGGACCCTGGGGAAGTCCCCTTAGAATTGTGCGCCTCAGGCATTCTGGGATCTGCTGGGACTACCTCCATGTCGAGCATCCCAGACCTGCTTCCATGCCCCGATGCCTACCCAATCAAAAGGGGTATTCACAGGGCCTACCGTCTGCCCTACTATCTCAGGTGCCTCTGGAGCCTGAGCAGCTAGGCCCTCCCTGTTGGTATTTTGCTGCTGGACTAGACCAGGCAGATGGGTGAGGTTTGGAGACTAAGGGCTATGTAAAAGTTAATAAATAATAATAAACTCTCAAGTCAACCTTGAAGAAAAGGAAGGTCAGGAGAGAATGGGCTGAGAGCCAGGGCAAAGGCAGGTCCTAAGTTTGCAGGCAAGGCCGGGGTTGGCCCCGCAGCCCCTATGGCCATGGTGAGGGTAGGGTGGAACAAGGACCAGCTGTTGGGCTGCTGGGACACACCTTTCCCAGGTCAGGCCAGTGCTGGCTCCAGGACTCTGCTTAGAACCGTGAGACTTTCTCCCTGAGCTTTGTGACATCCTTCCTTCCCCACCTAGGCCTTTATCCCAGATCAAATCAGACTTGACTCCATAGGCACCAGACCAGCCCCACTTCAGGCACCACGAGAACTCTCAGGCTGGGGAAGCGGAGATGGGGTGGTAGACACAGGCATCAGGGCCAAGAGGAGGCTGGAGCCTGAGCGATCCCACAGGCCATCAGCGTGAGAGGGCTTCCCAGCTGCAGAGCAGAATTAGCTTTTGCTGTGCACAGAGCAGCCTCTGGGGCAGCAGAACAAAGAGGCGAGAGAGAAAGCCCCCCTTTGTCTGGGTTTGAATGCCAGGCTGGCCAGGGAGGAAGGCTTTCCCAGAGCCAGGGATGAGGTTGGTCAGGCCTGCTTGCTCAGCCCAGAGCAGAGGCCCAAGTGGGGCTGCCCAGCCAGACTCCCCCGACTCCCCAACAGTACAGTACCCACTGCAGCGCTCTCTTACCCCCAACACACACCACAGGCAACAGCTTACTTTAAAGTGAATCTCCTCCCAAAGATCTCCAGGTAAGAAACTCACAAGCTTCCTGGTAGGTTCCCAGCCAACCTATTACCTAAACAAGCGTAGTAAGTAACAGACTGAACAGCCAAGTACAGGAAATTCACTAACACACTATATACTGCACCCCTACCATCTCACCTGACATCCATTCTCTCACAGACATAAACACATGAGCATCCTTCTGCCCCCGACTCCATAGCCACACAGGAAAGTGGCATCTAATTAAGTCAGCCATGCACACATCCCTTCTTGAATATACTCATGTGGGGGAAACAGTTATAATAGACACAGAAACACACTGGGTCCAGAACTGCAAGCAGGTAATCAATGGGAGTGTATAACGGGCTCTGGCTGCGTCAACAGGATCCTGGGGTAGAGGCAGGGATGGGGCCTCTGCCTAAGGCTTCTCTTAGAACCCAGGGAGAATGCCAAAGCAGGCCCTTTCTCTGAGGATTCAGGATGATCATGGAAAGGACACCACACAGCCCTCATACCACACACACCCCAACGCACACAGCTGCCCATCCTGTCTGCTAATGGCAGAGGGAAGAGTGGACCTGAATCAGGCTGTAACCCTAGCCTCAGTAAGCAGAGACCTCTAGGCCTCCCCTCACAGGTGGACACCCTCCAGGGCTCCCACATATCCCTCTTACACAGGCACAGAGTACCTTCACTCCAAGCAACTACAAATTCCAGCAGTGGGGTTCTGTTCTGGAGGGCACCTCTCCTCTGCCTGAGGAAGTATGTCCAAGCCAACACCTCCAGCCTGTCTCCGGGGTCCCAGAGGTAAAACAGAAGCATGCAAAATCCAAACAAGCTGAAGCATGTACATCTGCAAGCCCCTCACACACATGGCCATGACTTTCCTTGGTTCCTTTCTATGTTGAGAGGGGTCCTGAGAGTGTTTCCATCCCCCACCAGGCCCCTATTATCAGATGAACCCCTAGACTTAGAGGCTGGAAGGGACTATGTCTACCCAGGATTGCTAGGCCTGATGCCACCTGGATTTCTCAATCCAGTGCCCACAGCCCAAAGGAAAAAAATACTTCAAGGCTATAGGTATGTCCCAGAAAGTGATCTTGAGGCCACATCTGGTTAGCATCCAGTCCTCTCAGAGGCAGAGCGAGGCAGTGTCCTGGCCTGCACAGGCCTAACTCTCTTAAGTACCACCTTCTCGATGCCCCACCCAAGCCACTGGCTCAAGAACATAAAAGTAGGTGCTTGTGAGTGTTTATGGCTGGGCTACCGAAAGGGTTACAAGGTAGTTATAGTGGTTGTTTTTTACTGTTGGTGGTGGTGGTGGATTTTTTTTTTTTTTTTTTAAAGTTAAGATCCCACTGTGTAGCTAGCTCTGACTGACTTGGAATTCACTCTGTAGACCAGACTGGCCTTGAGCTCACAGAGATCTGCCTGCCTCTGCCTCTGCCGCACTGGGATTAAAGTTGTGGGCCACCACTCTGGGCACTCAAAAGCCTCAGCAGTGTTAACTATTTCCAGCCAGGTGATCTGGACCCTAACCCCATAGGGGAGGGCAGAAAAGGAAATATAACAAGCAAAGCCTAGATTCTTTGTGCCTCTGTTCCTATATCTTGGAAAATTCTAGTGCCCTTTCCACAGCACTAGCAAAGGCCCTTTAAGACAGACTCCTGGAGAGCCTAGAGAGGGCAGGGTTCTTCCATTCAGCGTCTTCAGGACTCAGTCCCTCCCAGAGGGTGGGAGCCCTACCTCTGCAATCAGTAAGTCAGACTCATTCTTGAATGACATCAGGCTATAGCAGGCTTTCTAAGCCTGATGCCCTGGGGCACTAGAGAGAATGGCCAGAAGGGTATGGAGGAGGATGAGCCGCAGGCCAGATGCTGACCTCACAGAATTGCACATCTGGCCCTAATGCACTCACTACTTCTGAGCTTGCCCCTATAGCATTAGAGCAGACAAGCAGAAAGATACCCAGGGAGCTGCCCACAAAGTTCAGTGCCTGATGAAAGGGACCCACAGTACACTCCGCAAGCTAATGCCACCCTCCCCCCAATCCCACAGGCAATACATGTCCATTTGAGGATAAATGTATACACACGGGGCTGGAGAGATGGCTGAGCAGTTAAGAGCACTGACTGTTCTTCTGGAGGACCAGAGTTTGATTCCCAGCATCCACATGGCAGCTAACAACTGTCTGTAATTCCAAGATCTGACACCCTTACACAGTTATACATGCAGGCAAAATGCCAATTCACATAAAATTAAAAAAAATATTTTTAAAAAAATGTATACACACATTTAAGGACGGCCAAATACCAAGCCGGGTATAATTAAGTTTTCTTCCCTTGCTCAAGACATCCCTAGCGTTTAAGGGATGCAAGCACATGGTCCATCCAATAGCATCTCCTGTTCCATTCAGTCCATCTTTTTCTTCACCCTCTACCCACTTTCTACAGCCAATCCCAGACAGAGACCTGGACAGCCAGGCATCCCATCCTTTCTCCAGCCTTTCCTAGCCACCACCCCACCACCTTTATTAAAATAGCAGCAGCTTCAATACTGGGTAAAGTGTGTGCTGTGCCTGCCCTGAGCTGGGGGAGGAGGACCACAGGGCTGGCTCCTCCATTTCCCCAGGCCTTGGCCTTTTCCAACACTAGTGGGGGAGTGCTCTTCTCCATCCCCCACACTTCCTTTAAGAAACCAGAGGCCTCTCCTGGCACAAAACCTCAGAGCTGGCCCATGCAATTGCAAACTAATTATACAGAAAATTCTGTTATCCCCGCCCTCGGCCTCGGCCTGTGGTGGCCCTTCTGCCTTTTGTCGGTTTTGTATATGTATGGTTTCTAATTGCTAAACAGTGACTCATTTAGATTGGTCCCCTCCTTGTCTGAGTTCCCCCTCCATACGACGTAGGAGACAGGCCCCATCTACATTCTGGACAGGCCTACCTTCCTCATACTGCAGAGGTCACACTAGTCTCCAGGGGCCCCCACCCTAAACACACACTCCCAATCTACCAGACCTAACCTTGCTCTCCTATCACAAGCCCCCTAGCCCGAGCTTTCAAGATGGCTCAGATCAACTCCTTCCTTCTGCGTGACTCAACCCCAAGAGGCAAGGGACCGGAGAGGAACCTGGGAGGCGCCCCCTTCCAGTGAAAGGGACGGAAGTATGCCCCAGTCCAGTTCCCTAGCCAGGCCCAGAGGCCTAAGAGGGGGAAGGCGGTTTTGACATTGGCTGCTGCAGCAGGGTGTATACAATGGGAGGGGGTGCGGTTCCGTAATCACCCAGCCGGCAGCCCAGGGGAGCCAGCTGCCTGAAACCAGATTTCAAGGCGGTTCAACCTTAAACCCACAGGATTCTTTTTCCGTCTTCCACCTCCCCTCCCCAAATGTGGGAGGGCTGTGTAAGAGGGCAGGGCTGGGAGGAAAGGGTTAGACACATACTTTAAGGTTTGTTCATGCAGGCTCAGGCAGTGTACAAGTACCGAGAACAGCCTCAGCCTGGGGAGCGTCCGCTGGGACGGATCGGATCGGGAGGACCTGACAGTCGGGACTCCTCTGGGCAGCCAGGCCTTGCCCAGCTAGATACCGGAGTTCTGCTCTCCTCCGGAAGCTTCCCTCCCACCCCCAATGTGTTTCCAATAGAGCTTAAAACTAACATGGCTGCTTTTGTTTACTTCCTCATTGGTATGCCAGCATCATGGATCATGTCAGCCACAGCAGCGGCACCAGGACACGCATTACATAAACAGCAGCTGGAGAAGCAGGACCGGGGTCACTGCCTTGGTGACTTCCCGTTGAGCTTACAGAAACAATGCTGGGGGAGGGAGCTGCGCAAAAAAGAAAAGCAACATTCAAACTACTTCTAACAGCCTCCCTCAATTCCATAAACGACTTGCAAAAGGAACCCTAAGGGCACAGGTGCGAGAATGCACCCAGCAGCCAGGCCCTTCTTCTCGGCACTTTGTCCCCAAACTTTCACGGAAGAGTTAGGAAGAGGGTGTCTAGGATAATGCAACAAGAGTCAGCTTGTGGGTAAGGGTGGAATGTGTGTGCGCGCGCGCGAGTGTGCGCGCGCCCGTGCGAAGTGTACTTGCCCGTATCTCATTCCTCCGGATCTCCACGTCGCACACCGAGTGTCCCTGATGCGCGCCGCTGTAGTAGCAGCAGTACTGGCACACCGCCACCTGCTCGGCCTCGCAGTGGTACAGGCGGTAGGCGTTGTGTTGCGGGCAGCTCCAGGCCCGCACGTCGTCCGCCTCCACCAGGAGGTGCCCGCGGGCGGTGGAGGGCTGCTGCAGGTGCGTCTGCACGTGGGACTGGCAGCAGGGAGCCTCGCAGCGCAGGCAGACCTTCTGCGCCGGCAGCGGGGGGCCGCGGCGACAGAACACGCAGTGCAGTGCTGTCGGCGGCTTCTCCACGTGCAGGGCGTTGAACTTCTCCACGATGTTGGTGAGCTTCAGGTTCTTCTCCAGACCCGGCTTCTGATTGTAGGCCTGGTTGCACTCTGGGCAGCGCACCAGGCCACTGTCCTTGGCCCAAGCCTCACCGATGCAGCCCCGGCAGAAGTTATGTTTGCACGGCAGCTGCACTGGTTCCACGAAGACGTGCAGGCAGATGGGGCAGATGAGCTCCTCCTCAAAGCAGTTCTTCCAATTCTCCGCCATGGCGGCTGCGGCCAGGGGCCCCGAGTAGACCTCCCTAATTCCCCAACCCTGGGGATCCGGCTGATGCCGCTGGGGACCCACCGAGCCCTGAGCTCCGGTCCCCGCCAGTCGCTCAGTCACCAGCGCCTTCCGCGTGCCCGCCCCCCAGAGGAGGGAGCCTGGGTCCCCGCGCCGCGCGCGCCGCCGGCTGCGTCTCCTCCTCCTGGCGAGTGCCTAGCGGGAGGCGGCGGACTGCGCCAGGGCCGCGGCCGGGGCACGAGCCCTGGAGGGGAGCGCCGTGGTCCAAATTCCATATAACAGGCCGCCTCCCCTTCGGCGCGGCTATGGCAGGGGCGGCCGGCGGCCTGCGCTTGGCCCCGCGGCTGACATCGGAGCGCGCCCCGCGGCGCACCGAGCGGGGAAGCCGCACTCCTCCTTTGGTGGCGATCGGTCGCAGCGACCGTGGCTCCCTCCCGGCTGCTCCGAGCCGCGCCTTCCTTGCCTGGCTCCTGGCCGAGGTCCGAGGGGCACGGAAAGCTAGTTCGGCCGCACCGAAGCTGGCTGGATCCGGAGCCCGCTAGCAGAGAGCGCCGGCCGTCCCCGGGCTGCGGCGCGGGCGTCCCCCAGCTGGCCGGCCGGCTGCGGCTTGCAGGGCGCGGGCGGGCCGACTCCGGGGCGCTGCGTGCGCGCTGGGGCAGTCATTCAGATGAAATTCCAGTCCCCGGCCAGAGACACCAGCCCGCCTCTGCCTTCCTCCTCCCTTCACAAATAGAAACGGAAGGGGGAGGGAGAGAAGTGGAAAAAAAAAAAAAAAAAAAAAAAGGCAACCAGCAACCGGGGAGGGAGGAGGGAGGGAGAAGCCCGGGAGGTGCTCCGGCCTGACCCCCTTGTCGCTACTTCTGCGCTCCCCGGAGGCCCCGCGCAGGGCGCCCCCGCCGCGGAGAGACCCCACTCCCCGTCCCCGCGCTGGGCGGGCAGCTCGGCTCGCCTGCGCCGAGGAAAACAAGGATTGATCAAACTAGAAAGGAATTTTTCTCAACTGCTAATGAACAGGAGGCT
>PVIH01008761.1:25275-88164 GCA_004025045.1 Sigmodon hispidus
CCCCCACCCCTCCCCCCACTTTCTTTTCTTCTCGGCCTCTGCTCTGGCCTGGAAGGCTCCGGGCTGCGGTCGGAGCCAGCCTGCGGCGGCGGGGCCGGGCCGAGCCAGCCGGGCCGGGTGCGTCTTCAGCGCCCAGCCATCTTGAGCTCCCTCCCAGCGGCCGCGGTGGGGCCGGGGTCCGGGCGCGCGCTCGAGGGTCCTGCGGCTGCTTCCCCCCCTCCCTTTGGTGGGATTTTTTTTTTCTCCAAGGGGAGGGCTGGCGGTCTCCAGCAAATTAGGAGAGAGGGAAGGAGGAAAATGCCAAGTCTTGATTTCTCTCCACCTCTGCTCCACCCATCCCGGTTCTTTCCAAAAAAATCTTTTTAAAATATTAGAATTGGAAGAAGTGGGCAGAACGGCGAGCGCCTTCGGCCCCCAGCGCTGCCCGGGCGACGCGTCCGGGGCGGGCCCGTGCCCGTCGCTCGGTCCGTGGGTCCGTTTGTCCTCTCCCGCAGCTTCTCAAGTGAGGGGAGGGCGGGCACTCAGCTCCGGGCAGGGTCTCCGCTGCGGCTGTCGCTTCAGAGCTTTATCCTCCGATCAAAAAAAGAAAAGAAAGAAAGAAAAAGAAAAACGGGGGGGAAAAGATAGAAACCACCCCCCAGGCAGAACACTCTCATCACAGCCACCTTCAGCCATCTTGCGTATATTATTTCAAGAATAATCTGTTTAATAGAAATTGCTGCGTCTCTGGCCCCTTCTCCGCATCCTGGGGTCCCGCCCCCTTTTAATAATAATCTCGATAATAAAAATGATGAGCGGGCCGGGCAGATCGAGGCTGCTGTTCCCTGCCTTGGGTCTCTCCGGCTCTCCTCCCTCTAGGAAAGGGTACTGGGGGACTGGTTTTGGGGGTGCGGCCCACGGCCCCCACCGCCAGCGCAGCGAGGGAAGCGCTCTCGCCCCTGCCTGGAGCAGCTCGGGCGGAGGAGGGGCCTCGGCCCGCACGACAGAGGGGACACACTGGGGTCCTCTGTCTCGGGCCCCGCTTTGCAGCCGCCCCACATACAATGGGTTCGAAGCGGAGTGAGATCGGCAAGATGGGGGCGCGAGAAGGCAGAAGGGTTGCAGGACTCAGGGCTCACGGAAAAGGGTGATAGGAGCGCGGGGGTGGGGGGTGCCCCTACATCAAGGCCGGTCCCGCTAGTCGCGAAGGGGGCGGGGAGACGGAGGGGGAGGTGAGGAGAGAAAGCGGCCGGCGGCGCCTTTAATCAGCACCCGCTGGCTCAGCCCACCCGGTACCAGCGAAGTAAACGGGAGGGGGGGGAGGGGAGGGGCGTAGTTTCCGGAAGTGCTGGTACAGCTGCTGAAGTCCTTGGCCCCGCCCCTTTCCCTGTCTGGAATTAGGGCTGTTCCTCAAGCGGCTTATGCTATTGGTCCTCAAATCGAGGCTCCTCCTCTTTAAGGCGTGGTGAACCGCCGTGATCTCACGTGACTCGCACTAACTTCGGTACATTAAACATTGGGTGCTGAGGGAGGGGCCCTGTCCGAGCTTCTTAAAACGGCAATGACACGGCCTGGCTGTGGGATCATTTTTTCCTGGGCCTCTTCAGCTGTAGCTCTTTTTACTTGAGAGGAAAGAAGGGTTGTCAATCAGTCTGCTCAAGTGTCTAGAGGAATTGAGCAGGGAATTGCAAAGGTTCACTGTGGAGCAATTGCCCGATCTCCTCGATTCCCCCACATCTCTGCAGATTAAAACTACCAAGCTAGCAATCCCTTTACCTATTGATAAGGAAAGTGATGCTTAAAGAACTGTGGACATCTCCCTGAATTAGTTGGTCAGTCAATGAATATACAGTATAACAAAGACCTCTTATACTGGTGACATTTTTCTAGGCCCAGGGAATTTCCTGGAAAAAATACATTTAAAAAAATTGAATCTATGTAGGATAATTTCTGAGTAAGAGGCACACACAAAGGCTCTACTAAAAGTGACATTTGAGCCCAGACCTGAATGCTCACCATGAATCAGGCTAGTGACAAGCTGGGGAGGAGTTTTCTCATCAAAAGGCAAAAACAAATGCTGCGCAAGCTTGTTCCTGGGCAGAAAGACGGCGTCATAGGAGGGGGAGAAGTAGGTAGGGACCAGAATACAGGATATTGCCAGCCATCAACACAGAAGGGAATTTGGACTCTAAGCTGGCTGTGAGCCGCTGGGCCTGCTGTATATTGGAAGGAGAACCAACAGAATGAACTTTGGATTAGCTATGGACAGATATGGATTAGAGGGGAATCCACATAACCATAGGGCTAGATAGGAATAGGACCGCAATATACTTATATGTGTAGCCCGCTAAGCATATACACACGTTTATTCCCTCCATTATCTTACATAATGTTTTACCTGTGGTTTGTGATGGAGGCAATTGAACCCAGAGCTTCGCACATGTTAGGCAAACCTTGGTTGACCTGCATCCCCAGCCAGCCCTCTGTGTGTGCACGTGTTCCAGCTCACAAACAGGCCAGAGCTCAGCCTTCGTGGTTGGTGCTCCTCGGGTATGTCCGCTTTTTGTTGGGGGAGGGGCTCAAGATAGGGTTTCTCTGTGTAGCTCTGGCTGTCCTGGAGCTCACTTTTGTAGACCAGGCTGGCTTTGAACTCACAGTGATCCGCCTGCCTCTGTTGCGTGCCTTTAGTGGGAACTACAACAAAGATTTCAAACCTAACATATCCAAAATTTTCTAGGTTCAGTACTCTCCAAATCCGTCCCTGCCAGAGCTTCCCCCTCTCTCAGAAGCCAGGCTCAGAAAATTTGTTCATTTATTTACTTTTTATTTTAGTTTTTCCTGAGACATGGTGTAATATAACCCACACTGTCCTCAAACTCTATAAATAGCCCAGGCTAATCCTGAACTCCTGACTTTTCTGCCTTTGTCTCCCACGGGATGAGATTACAACCCTGTGCCACCATTCCCGACTTTTTATATATGGTGCTGAGGATCAAATCCAGAGCTTCGTGCAAACTAAGCATGTAGTCTATTGATTGAGCTACAGTCCCAGCCTCACTCAGAAAAGCATTGATTGCCTTTATTTTTATTGTTCGTGAAGTGAGGTATCAGACCCTGACTCCCACAGTACACTCCCAATACACAGGGGGAGCTCCGTTTCCCAGCCTGTAACTGCTGATTATTTCATTGGGTCCTGTTTCTGCTTCTGTTTTTCCTCTTGGAAACAATTTGTAACACAGTACTGAGAATATTCTTTTGTTGCTTTTTGTTTTGTTTTTGAGATAGGGCCTCTCTTTGTAGCCCTGGCTATTGTGGAATTTACTGTGTAGATCAGGCTGACTTCACACCGGTGTGACTGGCCTACCTCTGCCTCCTGAGGACTGGGATTAAAGGCGTGACCAGTGTACCAGGCTGAGTGTATTATTCTTAGTAAGATTTAAACCAGGGATGCAGGATGATTTAAACTGTAACTGCAGCTCCAATGGCCTATTCCCTGTAGATACCCGCCCCCAACACACACACACACTGACAGTGAAAATAAAGGCCAGAGAAATGGTTCAGCAGTTAAGAGCACTGGCAGTTCATCCAACCATCCAAAATATCTGGGTTCAATTCCCAGCACCCACACAATGCATCACAACCATCTGTAGCTCCAGTTCCAGGGAATCCAACACTCTCTTCTGACTTCCAAGGGCAGCAGGCAAGCATGTGGTGCACATACATACAACACAGGCAGAGCACTCAGACACACAAAAATAATCTTTAAGGAAAAAAAATGTTGTGACACATACTTAACTCTTTCATGAGCTTTAGGTAGGAGGAGCATTTGAACACAGAACCTGGACACCAGCCTGAGGAACACAGAACCCGTTGTGCCTGTTGCTGGGACCAGATACTTGATAAAAACAGCTTGAAGAAACATGGGTTCATTTTGGCTCCCAGTGCTAGGGTTCAGTCTGCTGTGGTGAGGAAGAGGCGATGGTAGCCTGAGCTTGAGGAGGCTGCTGGTCACGTGCGTGTGTACACAGTCAGGAAGCAGAGGGAGATATTATTACCTTCACCTCAAAGTCTTTCAGTCTAAGCCACCCCCCTCCATGGAATGGAGCCACCCTCAGTTAGGTGGGTTTTGCCTTCTCAGTGGAACTTTGAATGACTCGCCTAGAGGCTAACCTATGCTAACCCCTCCTAGGTGTGTGCAAGAGTTTGTCTCCCAGGAAATTCCAGGTTCTGTCAGGTTGACAAGGACAGACTGCTTCTCAAAACTAAAATGAACCACTTGGAGTATACTCGCCTGAAATCCTAGCAAATGGGAAACTGAGGCAAGTGAATTCTGAGTCAAAACTATGTTAGGTTACATTAGCTAGACCTTGTCTCTAAATAAAATGAACAAGTAAGGCTGGAGAGATGGATCGCTCGGTGATTAACAGCACTATCGGCTCTCCCTGAAGACTTGAGTTCAATTCCCAGCACCCACATGGCAGTTCACAACTGTCTGTAGTTCCAGTTCCCAGTTCCAGGCAAACACCAAAGCAAATAAATAAAGTTTAGAAAAAAAAAAAAATGGTCTGGGCAGTGGTGGCTCACATCTTTAATCCCAGGACTCAGGAAGGATAGATAGACAGATCTCTGTGAGTCTGAGGTCAATTTGGTCTTCAGAGTGACCAAATTGGACACTAGGAGTGTTACACAGGGAAACTCTGTCTCAAAAAACCGAAATCTAAAATAAGATGAACCAGTACTATAAATGTCAGGTTATCAGTGAAACTCCTCTACTCACTGCTCAGATAAAAGGCCAGGACATTACAACTGCCTCAAAGACCCAAGCAACCTGGCCTCCGTGTGACTGGCCCCTAATCATCTCATTCAGCTTTAGCCACTGGCTTCCCTGTGGGTTCCTCTAACGTGCCTTGCGTCACTGTCTAATCTTTATGTCTACTCTTCACCCATTATTTTTCCAGGGGCCTCTGCAGCTCACTTCTTCCTTTATCCAAATACACTTAAAGCTCAGGCTTCCCTGACCTATATAGAATGCACCTCTTCCTCTCCTTAATTCTTCACAGTGTGTACCTCCATAAACATGTACATTCCTTTTTGCTTGCTTGTTTGAGACAGGGCTTCATGCAGCCCAGGCTAGCCTTGAACTCCTAAAAGTCCCCCTGTCCCTCCAAAAGGATAGGATTACTGGCTTGTAGCCAGGCATCTGGCCTATATATTCTACCTTTTAAAATTACTGGGAGCTGGGTGGTGGTAACACACACTTTAAATCTCAGCACTTCAGAGGCAGAGGCAGGTAGATCTCTAAGTTTGATGCCAGAGCCTGATCTACAGAGTGAGTTCCAGGACAGCCAAAAATAAACAAAGAAACCCTATCTTGAAAAACAAACAGGGCTGGAGAGATGGCTCAGCGGTTCAGAGCACTGACTGTTCTTCTGGAGGACCCGGGTTCAATTCCCAGCATCCACATGACAGCTAAGAACTGCCTGTATTTCCAAGATCTGATACCCTTACACAATTATACATGCAGGCAAAACACCAATTTACATAAAAATAAATAAATATATATATAAAATAAAAAATATATTCAGCCCCCCCACACACACACATACACACACGGGCTGAAGAGATGACCCAGCAGTTAGACACCTGTTGCTCTTGTGGAAACCCTAGGTTCAGTTCCCAGCACCCACAGAGTTGCTCATAACCATCTATAACTCCAGTTCTAGGAAATCTGATGTCCTTCCTTTTCTGACTTCTGTGAAATTAGGCATATATATGGTGCACATATAAAAGTATAGGCAAAGTGCCTATACACATCAAAATAAATAAGTCAAATACATATATATGTATATATACATACATACATATACATATATGGTTTTGGAAGGCTGGACAGGATGCTTTTAAACATGGCAAAGACAAGCCAGATATGATGGTGGCACACGCTTTTAATCCCAGCACTCAGGAAGCAGAGGCAGGCTGATCTCTAGGAGTTCAAGGCCAGCCTGGTCTACATATCAAGTTTCAGGGCAGCCAGGGCTACATAGTGATTCCCCATCGTAAAAACAAACTGCAGAGCAAATGCAGCCATGCAGATATCCTCAGGTATCCCGCCCATAATCTTTGCAGTTTTTAGAAGTGAAGTATCTTTGCAGATGAAGCCATCAAGGCTCAGGCTAGTAGGGCTATCTAGTCACAGTGCAGAGTGGTGGGATGAGGGACAATGGAGCATCGCTTGTTGCTTTCCTCTACCTGTTCCATTGCTGATCCTGTCTGTCTAGTCTGCCACCACTTCAAGCCTGTGTCCACGTCTTGGCTTGTAAAATTCTTAGCATAATTTGGTAGAAGAACCACTGACATTTCCCAGTTTTTTTTTTTTAAACTATTTATTATTTTTTTATTTGCCTTGGTGTTTGCCTGGAACTGGAACTACAGACAGTTGTTAGCTGCCATGTGGGTGCTGGGAATCGAACCCGGGTCCTCCGGAAGAGCAGCCAGTGCTCTCAACCGCTGAGCCATCTCTCCAGCCCCCATTTCCCAGTTTTTTAAAAAAATAATCTTGTGGGGTAGAGAGATAGATCAGCAATTAAGAGCCCTTTCAGAAGACCTGAGTTCTGTTCCCAGTACCCATGTCAGGTAGCTCATACTCCAGCCCCAAGGGCATCAGCCTCTGATATTTTTCATGTACCTATGTACATGTGTGCACTGCCCCAAAAGTACACATATAGATAAGGTTTAACACATATAGATAAGAATTTTAAATATTACATTTATTTGCTCATTTTATGTGTGTGTGAGTATATCTATGACCTAAGTTAGATGCCAGTTTGCACACATGGAGGTTGACCACAGTGTTCATGTGGAGACCAGAGGACAACCTGCCAGCCTGGGCTTTCTTCTCTCACTACTTGGGTCCCAGCAATCAAACTCAGGGTGTCAGGCTCAGGGGTAAATGCCTTTACCTACTGATATGGTTTAAAAAACAAACAAACAGGGGCTGGAGAGATGGCTCAGCGGTTAAGGGCACCGTCTGCTCTTCCAGAGGACCCGGGTTCGATTCCCAGCACCCACATGGCAGCTAACAACTGTCTCTAGTTCCAGTTCCAGGCAAATAAATAAATAAATAAAGTTTTTTTTTTTTAAAAAAAAAACAAAAACAAAAAAAACAAACAAAAAACAGAACAAAATACCCAAAACAAAAATCCCCAAACAAACAAATAAGAAATAAACTATGTATTTGTAAAGAGACCAGAGCCAGAGGAAGATATCCAAAGTCTATTACTTGCCTTTTTTTTTTTTTTTTTCCCCAACACAAGGTTTCTCTGTGTAGCCCTGGTTGTCTTGGAACTTATTCTATAGACCAGGTTGGCCTTGAACTCAGGGACCCACCTACTTGTGCCTCCTGAGTGCTGGGACTAAAGGTGAGCACCACTCCCATTCCAGTGCTGTCTTTTGTCCAAGACAGGAAGACAGGGTCTGGCTCTCCCTGAGTCTGAAGCTTGGAGGTCGCAGGGTCCATCTATTTCTATTTCCCCACACTCAGGCGATAGGCTCATACGGCTGGTGTTCACATGGGTGCTGGGGACTTGAACTCTGGCTTCTTGCTCTCACAGCAGTCGCTCTTACCCCCTGAACTGTCTTCTCAGCCTGCTTTACAGCGTTTACTGGTCACACGATGTTACCACAGAGACTGAGGTGGGTATGAGTTGGGTGGGCAAAACCACAAACACAAGGACTGTCCTTGACCCTCTGGCTTCAGAAAGATTACTACCCTAATTACAACACCCTCAACAACATGAGGTAAAGGGTTTTCTTTGCCCCATGTTGCTCAGCTAGCATCCAGGGTCCCTTCCTTCCCCATTCTGGCTGCCCTTAACACTTCCAGACATAAAAAAAAAAAAAAAAAATCATTGATTTAAATATTTGTGTGTGCTCTGGGCATGGTTGTACATTTAAGTCCAACACTCAGGAAGCTGAGGCAGGTGGATCTCTGTTTGAGACTAACCTAACCTACACTAGGGGCTGAAGGCACATCAAAGGTATATGGAGAAATAGTCTCAAAACTTCCCAAAAGAAAATTCTAACTATTACAGTGCGCATGTACACGTCACAATCCCCATGTGGAGGTTAGGGACTGTGGAGGGGTCAGTTTCGCCATGTGGGTTTGGGGTATTCTAATTCAGGTCCTCAGGCTTGGCAGCCAGTGAAAAACAGCTCACTAGACCCGACCCCCCCCCCCAGATTCCCTGAGTCAGCAGAGGACTGGCTCAGGTCCACTGTGCCCCCCCAGAAGGGCTGCCCCTCCCAGACCACATCCTGACCTGCCTCTGCAGGCTGGGAACCCATCGCTTCATTCTGCTCAGCAAATCACACCCCCCCCCCCCAGTGCCTGCAGCTGCCCCAGTGCCTAGCAGGCTGGGCAGTCACTTCCAGCTTGCATTCCTTTGTGGTTGGGCCAGTTTGGCAAATCTCTTGGGCTCCTCAGCTCCATGGTGCTGGAGCAGTGGCCCTCACTCACAGAAGGACCCAGAGGAGGCGGAATAGATGCCCAAGTAATGCCAGGTCTTCCTAAAGGAGACGTCAAACAGCAAGCACATTGCAGATGCTCCTCCTTGGTCTTTAAGAATGAGGTTCCTGCTCTGGAGACCAGATCTCTAGAAAGCTCTTGTCTTTCTAGACATCCTTGGCCTAGTAGTGTCTCCCAGAGACACAGGTGCAGGGCCTTGCTGCTCTGTGCTCTTGGGCCAGACCTTCACTGACTCCAAGGGCTTCCCAGGTCAGTTAGGTAAGAAGGGGAAGCAAAGGGGGAAGAGCATGGCCTGGAGTACCCTGGGCCTGTCAGTCTGGCCTCAGACACCCTCCTGCCTGTTCTCTTGTCCTGGGCACCAGTAGGCATACTCCATTGCTCAGGGGCCAGCCATTCCCAGAGCTCAGGAAGAGGTCACGGGAAAGATGGAGACCGACTTCCTTCTTGGGAAGGTGTCCAGATAGCTAAGAGTCATAGAAAGAGAGGAAGAGGGCTTAAGAGCCTCTACACAGGAGCTGAGCCCCCTCCCCCAGCCCCGACGTCTCAGTACCCGTCTGTCATTAGTACTAGTGGAGCCCCTGAGTGCTACCAGCCCATCCTGAAGATCAGGAGAACGGCCTTGCCATTTGCTAGGACAGAAAACTAGGCCTAGCAGGAAGGGAAAGAATATGGAAGGGCTCAGGAGGTTTCCAGGGTTCCCAGTGTGGACGCGAATGCTGCCAGCCTAGGGGGCTTCCTCCCCTTCCCCAGCATTGGACTTTGTTGATAAGGGGGCCTCAAAAGGCAGATGCCATCGGGCAGCACAGGGGGTGGGGCAGGGTGGCATACCACCCTGCCTCTTTACCTAGCTTGGATGTTGCTAGAAGGGTGAGCTGACCTGTGTCATGTGGTTCTGAGATTTTCCAGATCTGAGTGCAGCCCCAGGCTGTGGAAGAAAAAGCTGAATTTAGATGCCTGGCTAGCTAGCTGTTAGGGAGAAGACTCCCAGGCCCAGAGATAAGAAAGGCCCACTTTTCTCAGCTTTAGACCCCTCTAGGGCCAAGGGAAAGTGTTACTGATAAGAGTTGCAAGAACAGGAATAAGCAGGTAGAGGTGTGGTTGTGCATCACCCTTGTAATTGCAGCCCTTGGGAGGCTGAGGCAGGAAGTTGGTGATTCGGAGGCCAGTTTGGTATACAATGAGACTCTCCCAAACAGCCCAGCAGCAGCAGCAGCCACGGAAATCCAAAGAGGAATGAAGTAGTGTAAGAGCAGGCAGTAGGCCCCACCCACCCACTGCAGCAGACTATGTTGCAGCCCTAACCCACCTGGACCTTAAGGGAAACAAGACCTATAAAGGCTGTGTATATGATCTTAGTGGTAGAGCATCTGCTCAGCGCACCTTGGCACCCCTGGGCTTCCGGCATCACTCCTCTGGGTCATCCTTAAGAGGTTCTTAAGTAAAGTGCCGCTTCTTTTACTTCAGGGAGGGCCAGGGCTATAACTAACATGCAGCAAGGGCATGGGCCCAAAGCCCGGTGTCATAACAGACACACACACACACACACACACACACACACACACACCCCAGCATATCAGAAAGAAGCACACAACCCAGCCACTTCAGCAGATCTGTTTAATGCACTTAGATTACACAGAGGAAGAGGGTAAGTGGGAACAATCTAAGTGAGTCACTCAAAATTTCTTACAAAAGTCCTGAGCCAGTTGCAGCCCCAGGAGCTCAGTCACCACTGACATTAAAAACTAATATAAAAATGTACAAAAGTCTGCTCATTGCAGCATTCAGATCTTTGTACAAAAAAAGGGGTCTCCCTACAGGGCTCCTGACTTGTAACAGGGACCCAGACACCTCACCTGGCCCCCAAATCATGGAAACCAGAGAGGGAAGACCAAGTTAAAAAATACAGTTCAGGGAGTAACTGGCTGGTCCGCCCCATAGGGGCACAAAGTCCAGACCCTTCCCTGCTCCCAACCCAATCTCAAAGCTCAGTCCTAGGACCCAGGGCTGGACTGCGGGTGTCCGGCCCTCCGGGCTCCCCAAGTCTCCACAGGCCTGCCCTGTCGCAGCTGTGCCACACCTGGAAGAGAAGAACATTGTTCCCCAGCATGGCAGCGGGCATTGCTACCCTCTGTGGCTCACACAGCCCCAGAGAAGCTTCGTTAACAAGAGGCAGGCAGAGGGCCTTCCTTCAGCAGCTCTGGTCCTGAGACCCGGAAGGATGGGAACAGCCTGGAGGAAGTACGCAGAAGACTCATATGAGGCCCTCCTCAGGATGGGCTAATAGCCCCACAGGGCTGAAAGGGGAGAACGGAAGGGCCCCTGTACACAGCACCCATCATGTGCCACAATAAGATAAGTTACTCCATCTGATATTAGGGTTTCTCCTGCCCAGGCGGTAGCCTAACGGTGAGCCTGTTCCCTGAGATCCCTCTGGAAGAAACCAGAGCCCCAGGGAGAGGAGGCCTGGTCACACCTGGCTGAGAGTCACTGCACTAAGGAATGATGGGGGCCTGGTCCCAGCAGGATTTTAGACATTCCTGAGGTTCCTGACAGGATGGGGGCAGGAGAGACCTCAGGCCATGTTGACATCTCATTTGGAGTTTACCTGCCATTCCCTGCTCCCAAGAATGAGGGCACCAAGTAGGTGGTAGCCATCATGTCTACAAAGACCTTGCAGGCCCAGGGCAAGATGACCAGGAGTCTCACATACTACAGACAAAATGAAGCTCATAGCGCGCATTCTCACCCCTAAGGCAGCAAACGGAGACAGGGCAGAATGCAGCACGGGGCCCTTAGGCAGGTCTCCAAGGAGAAGGGGGGAGGGAACAACACTGGTCAAGGTAATAAGGAAACTGAGAGCATCTCTTGGCCCATTAACTTTCAGAAGACAAGAGCTTTGAAAAGGCAGGGTTGGAGTGTCCTGTGGGAAAGTTCCAGGGCAGCATGGTGTCTGCTCCAGAGGCTTGTCTCCTGGCTGGTGGAGCCTGCAGCCAGCCTCTCACAGGCTCCAGATGGATCTGCCCCCAAGTGCTGGCCTTGGAGTTAACTGCTTAGATTTAGGATACGCAGAAGGAAGGGGCCAAAGAGTCATTCCTTGAAAGGCTATGGAGCCCCAGCCAGGTTCCTTAAGGCCCCGGGGGCAGCTCTTTGGCGGGACCACAGTTTAGAGCCTGGGGCCCCCTGACCAATACCACTGTAGGTGGTAAAGGCAGACAGAGTAGAGGGCTCTAGCTGACAAGATCTGTCTGTCCTTTGGAGGGATCTAAACTTAGAGAAGAAGGCGGAAGTGGAAGGAGAGTGGAGGAAAAGGTTTGCCCATGGTCTCTCAAGAGCAGCCTGCAAATGTGGCCAGAGAGAGGCTGGCTCCTGGAAGGTGTGCAGAGCTACAGTTCTGGGGGTAAAGAATGAGGCCCACACAAGGGGCCAGGCTATAGAAAAGGCAAGGACGGAGGGCCACAGAGAGAGTGTGAGCAGAGTTAAGGTGAAAGGGATGTGAGAGGTTGATTCTTCAGGTTTTAATAAACTGGAGTCCTGTGGGGTGTATAATGCAGGGGACGGGGATATCAAGGAGCTGCTGGCCCTGAGGAGCAGGATGAGGAGGCAGTAGGCTGTCCTCTCTCCCTGGCAGGCCTGGTTGGGTAGAAAAGGACCGGAGCGTAGCTCCAGCCACCATGTCCTTGAGTCCTTAAGCCCCAGAGCCTTGTAGAAGCCTGGATCATTTGGAAGGTAGTGGCTCCTCTTCTAGGCCACAGCGTATCTGGACCCAAACTGCATGGAGTGGAGTGTGTCACTGTGCCCTATCCCAGGATCCTCCATGGCTCAGAGCTGACAGGCAGCACCAGGCACCTTCTTGTGCAGAGGGTGTGGGGAGGCAGAGCCCCCAGACCCTGTCTAAGAGAATGATAAAGTTCATCTAGGAATAAAGTCCTGTTTAAAAACCACTATATACATGGCTTCTGAACCATCTTTGCCGAGCAATAAAAATACCATCTGGTTTCCACAACGGACTAAGGAAAAAGCAATCACTGACTGACAGGAGCAATCGCTGCACAGGCTGGAGCAGCCTGACTGCGCAAAGGCTTGCTGGGGTTGAACTGGGCAGTGCATCCACATGTGTGCTCTGCACACGTGGCTGTGTGGAAGGATGTGTCTTTCCGGAGCACAGCAGCAGGTGGGTGGGGAGGTTTGCAGGTGCAGCCCCCCTCACTCACTGGCATGGATGACGGGGCCAGTCACACCGGGCCTGAGGCGGGTACAGCGCTTCACAGCCATCCTCACACTTGTCCTTTTATTCATGGCAGTGTCCTTTACACAGCTGTCACTCTGCAGTCACTGGGAGGCGCTGAGCCCCTCTTGGCCCCTGCAGGGCCTAGCGCAGGCTAGTGTAGCGGGCTGTCAAACACCACGTCAGGGAGAATGGAGACTTTGAGCTTCTTTTCAGGCCAGCTGTACTCTTTGGGAAGTTTAAACTGTGGAGGGCGAGCAGAGAACATGAGTGCTCTGGTTAGCAGAGTCCAGTGCCTTCTAAGACAGTACCCAAAGGAAGGAGGAACAGTGACCCAGACTTGTTCCTAGGATGCTGGGGACAAGATAGGAGACCTCACAAATGCTAGACCTAGGGTACATGCATGCGTGCGTGCGTGCGTGCGTGCGTGCGTGCGTGCGCACATGAACATGGATGCATGTTGCTAGTCCAGGTGCACTGCTAGTAACACATTAGACTGGAAAAGGCGTGTTTTTCTAGTTCTTTCAACTGTGTAGACCCTCCCTCCTGCTCTTTTTCTTGGGTCTGCCTCCAGCCACAAGCATGTGAGGAATCTGCTCCCTGAGGCCCTGAGGCTGGAGGATAGGGGACCCAGCAGGGAAGATGTCTGTCATTGTCAGGAGCTCTTTCTGAGGCTAGTGTGGGAAGGATTCTAGAAGCTGTCCTCCATAGCTTTGTCAAAGGGTCAACAAAGAATGAGACTGTTCTTAAGCCCCAAATCAGCCCCCAAATGTGGCCTTTCGGATATAACCTATAGTATCGAAGGTGGTTTATGTGCACTCTTGCCCCCTGCTTCCCAGAGTTCTTTGCTCAGAGTGACCCCCAATGACAGCCACGGTCTTCAAGGCAGACGTCAACAACAGCCCTAGTGTTTCATTTCTCTCTTACCTGGTCATTTTGTCTGGAGAGGGGAGAAGCTAACTTCTTATTCCTTCTGGGTTCTAGAACCTTGCAGTAGCTTAGCTTAGCACACAGCTGGTGCTCAGCTCTTTCTCACTGACCTGGGGTTAGGGCAGGGGTTCTCCTAACTCCCCTGTCTCGGGGCTGGGCTGCGATCAGGACCAGGGAGAACAGGACAGAATCATGCCCCAGCCTGATTCTTCCTGGCTACCTCCCTCTGCTCTCTCTCCTGAGGGACAGTACAAAGTGGAGACCTGGCAGAGCCAGGCAGGGTGTGGGGATTAGCCTATGGACAGGAGAGCAGAAAGAGAAGTCATTTTTAGTGACCTACTTTCCAAAGCTCCCCTTGGCTCCTGTCTCTCTTGCCTGGACTGTCCCTCCCGCCCACTCAGCACCCAAGCTCAAAGCAGCAGTTTGGCATGATGCCATCACAGTGTGACAAGACCTCTCCGGAAGCCCTTCTGGGCAGCTGGCTTTGGCCTGACTGAATGGAGGAGCTAGGCTTCGGAGCCAGTGACTTGTAGGGGTGACTTGCTGGCACAGATTGGGTGCCTGATAACCCTGGAATACATGCATGAATCAACTGACCAAGCTGAATCCCTGGGGTGGGGGCAGGGAAGACATGGCTCTATCGGGGTGACCAGCTCTGAGGAGTTTCTATCTACCCTGAGTCTGAGGCTTGTGTTGCCCTGGGAGCTGGCCCTTGGGAAATAAGAGAGCCCTCTTTGCCTTAGCACATTAGGGCAAAGGGAGGGAAGGGTCAGGCTCTGCCATAGGCAGCCCAGGGAAGGCCAGAAGGTCCTCCAGAGACCCAGGAAGCTTGCTGATGACCCACTGCCCCATGGAGCACTGGGACCAGGAAGGCTTGCCTGTCTGCTGCCTGGGTACTGGCTAGTAGGAGGCAGGCGGAGGCCAAGGGACTTTCCAGGATGAGGTAAGTCCCTGCGAATGAGGAGGCCGGGAACAAGGAAGAAAAGCAAAGGGGATTATGGACTCCATTCCTGTCCCCTGAGAAGAAGCCAAGGGGAGGCATAACCCCACCTTGCCTGCCAGTTCCTCAGGCTCTGAGTGAGCCCAGAAGAGGCTAAGAGAGGCATGCTATGCTGGGGAAGAAGAGGGGTGGCTCTTGGGTGGCCCAAGGGGAGAGCAGGAGTCCCCTTCTGCCCACTAGAACTCCCCAGTGGAATGTTCTCTGGCAGCAGACATAGGCTTTCTGTTCAGAACCTGCCAGGGAACAGCAGGGGCTGGGGAGAACTGCAGCCTGAAGGCCCTGGCTGCTTCTTCAATGAGGTTCTCAAGAGCCGGCGATTCAGACAGTTTTCTGGGTGTCCTCACAAGGTGGGGGTGGGGCAGGGGTAGCTCATGGAAACAGAAGAAAAATAAAGTCATTTACATTCTCAGGGTTCCTCTCCACAGTATCCCTGTACTTCAGGAAATAGCCCATAGAAGTGTGATGGTGCACACACACACAAGTGCATACATATGCACACAGATCCATGTTCTTAAGCCTAGGGCAGTCTCTCTGAGTAAGAAACTAAACAGGCTTACTTCCTCTGGAGAAGTCAGATCTTCCAAGTCCTCCAACATTTTCTCCACAAACTCTTCCGTCAACAGAATCTGGAGAAAAAAGCCAAAGGCAGGTTTTCATCTAAAAAATAGATAGCCCTTTTGCCAACTGCTGAGCTAGGACCGTTTCTTTTATCTATGGAGAAGGGATGGCCCATTGATGGGTTCTAGGGACAGGCAGAGGGAAGTGCTTGAGGCTTCTGAAAAAGCTGCACCCTCTTAATGCCTCCCACCACCACCTGCTTGTAGTGTTGGCTAGAGAAGGGCGGGGGGGGGGTGGTGGTGGCAGGAGAAAGGGTGGCATCTGGAAGGTGGGCAGTGCTGGCTGCAGAAGGGAAGCTGGAAGGCAGCAGAAACCCACTTCTGTGGGCCGTTTGGCCTCCTGGACGTTGCGGGGCAACAGAGAGGGACAGGAAAGCCGAAGGCCATGACAGCCTTCACTGCCAAGGTCCCCGCCTGATCAGGCGCTTATGTTCCTACCCACTTCTCCCAACCATGGAGAACAACAGGAATCTGTCTGACTTGGGAATACAGGTCTTGTCTGGGAGTGAGATGCGCCCCAGTGGGTTCTATCTCCACCTCTGGGAGGACGGGACAGCAGCTAAAAACCAAGAAAAAAATCTGAGCTGCAAAATAAGAGCCTGCCTCTTTATTTACAAGGGGACAGGACTTATACCTTCCCTCTCCGGCCACAGCGTCATGTCTCAGGGATGTTCCTGCAGGCCCCATCAGCTCTCCTAGGCTCCTGAGACATCTCTTCTCTGGTGTGTTTCACCTCCTCACTCTATTGCTTTATTCAGATGCCTGTGACCACAATCCTTTTAAGTCCAAGACTAGTGCTACAATTGGGCTGGAATAACCACTATCCTTATGCCCTAAGGATAAGCTAATTTATCCTAAGCAAGTTTTCTCGGCTAATGGGCACATCCACGGCAACCCAGAGCTCTGTCAAGCTTTCCTTAACCCAGTTACTCTCAGGCAGCTCCGCTGGTCCAGGCTGAGCTCCTCCATGCTCCTCCTGCTGGCCCTTCCTACTCCATCCTTCTGCCCGTGGCCACGTGGCCACAAGGCTGCACCACTTCTCTTGCAGACCTTGTGCAGTGCACAGAGACAGGAGAGTGAAAGATGCAAACCCAGCTAAAGGTCCTTTCGGGGAAACCCTCCTTTCCAGAAGGCTGGGATTCCAAAGCTTGAGAAAATACCCATAAAATTTCCCTTGGGATTGGTCACTCCCTAGGTGCATGAGTTTCCATCTTGTGACATAAGGTGAAGAAGCAAAGGAGCATCAAGGAGGGCCAGAGGCTTCAGGGTGGATGGAGGCCGGGGCCGATGGCATGGTGCTGACAAGGACAAGGAGAAGCTCTAACATACCAGATGCTATGCTGACTCTTCACATCTTATCTCTTTCAGTCTCCTCCCAGATGGGGAAACTGAGGCACCTGCCCTGTGGGGCCAAAGCAAGACTATGTCACATCTTGTCCTGAAATCTGATGCCTTAGACTCTTAGTGATGGAGGACACTGACACATTCTTCTTGAACAAGCGAGTCTATTTCCCACCCAACTAGGGGTTCCCAGAGGAACAGGACCCGCATTTCCAAGACAGGAGCAAATAGCTCTGACCAGAAATGGGAGAGAGAGAGAGAGAGAGAGAGAGAGAGAGAGAGAGAGAGAGAGAGAGAGAGATCCTCTCATACAGTATCCAGGGGAGTTGTCCACCCAAGGTGCTCATTCCTTTTCTTCCTCCAAGCTCCCCAGGGGAGGCTGACTGGCTCTTTCCAGTCTGTCTGGCACTTTCTGGTCCTCAGCCACGTCCAGTCACACCTGGCCTTCCTTCCTGAGGCCTGAGCCCTCCTCCTCTTATCCCATGTTCCCCTCCCCCAGCTGAGTCTCTCCACTGGTTATCACCAGTCTGCATGAGTAATATAAAGTCACATTCATATTTTCAGCACTTCCGGGGCTTGTTGCCATCTCTGCAAATGCTAGCACAAACACAAGCCGACCTCCAACCCAGTTCAGTTACAGTGACTCCGGTCCTGGCCAGGCTGGGCTCATTCCTAAGCCACAGAGAAGCCAGAGGGAGGGGTTTCTCCAGAACTAAATAGGTCTGAAACTGTAGCACAGGGGTAAAATGGACTGGGGGAGGGCGTCCAAGGATGGTGGCCACCCAAGGAGACTCGAAAGGTGAGGCCACCAACAGTCCAGTCCTAAGCCAGTGCCTCTGTCAAAGGTCTGGAACTGGTGAGTTACAGAAGCTCTCAGCAGAGCCGCCACCAAGTGTGGACCATCTGTGTGTGGACTTAATTTTGTCCTCAGTTAGGGGAAGGGATGGTAAGACCCCCAAATGGGGACAGATTCTAGCTGTCTTTCATTTTCACTTTTGATGATTTGCTGATTTCTGCTGGAAACCACATTGTTTTGAAAGAATTAAAGGGGAAAAATTATACATGAGATCCACATGATATTAAGGGTGACATTCTCGGCAAAGAAACACAACAGACTGTCATAGCTCCAGGCACCTGATTAATTTCCTTTGGGAGTTAAACCTTAGAAGCTTGGACTGAACAAACAGGCCCTGTTCTCCGTGGATTTCAGAGTTGGAGCTGAGAATGTTAACAGATCTTATCACAGGACACTGGAGATAGGCTGCTATGACAGAGCAGCTCCTGGGACTCTCGCTGGGAACAGAATCACTGTTGTAATGCCACTGTGGGAAAAGCCTGGGCAGCTCTAGGGCTTGGAGCCCCTGAAGCTCACTGTCCCCTTGGAGTGTCCAGCCTGCCACAGTAATAACAGGACAGTGCAAAAGACCAACCATAGAAACGGCACCTGTGTTCCATGCAGGGTTCTGCTAAGTGCTGTGTGTGTGTGTGTGTGTGTGTGACTGAATCCTGTAGTGGACTGGCAAGGAAGGTGACTCTATTTCTCAATGTGCAGGTGACTGTCTTCTTGGCTTCAGAGTAGTGCCTGCCTGGGTGATGGAGCATATTCACTTCCTGTTTGGGAAGGTGCACCAACTCTAAAGATATATATATATATATATACACACACTCAGGGCTGACTTTTGATGGGGACAGGGGAGGTTAGGGTAGCTTTTACCAATGGCCAGGAAAAACAGCAAGGAGTGTGTGTGTGTGTATATATATATGTGTGTGTGTGTATATATATATATATATACATATATATATGTATATATATACATATATATATATGTATATATATGTTCTCATTTCAACAGGGCTGGAGCCCGAGTATCACAAACACACAGCTGCTACCAAATAAACAACAAAGTGTGGTGACTGACTAGGAAGGAAAGCGTGTCATGCCCACTGAGCCAGCCGCTGGCCAGTCTATACTTTTTTTTGAGACAGGGTCTCTTTATTTGGTCTTGGTTACCCTGGAACTCCCTATATAGGCCAGGCTAGTCTCAAACTAGTCTCAAAGAGACCCTTGTGCCTCTGCCTCCTGAGCGGTGGGATTAAAGGCGTGGACGGCATACGTCACTCTGAGTCCACAGTTTAATAGGCCTCTGGCCCGGAGAAGAGTGGCAGAAATAGACAAATCACTACAATGGCCACTGCACTCTATGATATTCGTATGCACGAAGAACTGGGAGAAATTATGCACAAATAATTGGAGAGAGGAGACCCTCTCAGGAAAGAGGGAGGGCCTGTGGACGAATTTGAGTAACAATCCCCTGGAGGGCTCTGGAGAATGCGCTGCGCTACATGCTCTCTAGAACATGAAACCCAAGACAATGTGAAACACCCGTGTTTTCACAACACTCCAGAGATCATAGTGGGAGGAGGTTCTGGGAAAGAGGTCCAGAGGAGGAGGACTGGGCCCTGGGCTCTGTTTGACTGGCTGTGGGGAACCATGAGCTGGAGAGAGGCTTTGGAGTCTGGGCTCCTCAGGCAGCTCACTCCAGGGCTCACATCACAGGCCACGTGTGGTAAACTCGGACAACCTGGCTTGTTGGTGGTAAGAAGGGATTGTCAATAACCTCTGAATTCTCCAGGCTCCAGCAAGTTCCAGAAAGGAAGCTGAAAAGTGATCTTTTGTCAGTGCCTGCCCTGGGCAAGCCCAGCTGCACTGCAGGCAGGGACTAGACGGTACAACCTGATACTCATTCCAAGGTCCGTGGTCAAGGGATTTCTGAGAGGTGACAATGCCTTCCTTCCCCTCAGTGTGACAATGACAATCCACACTTTGTCCTGGGTCTTGTTTGCTGCCTGTGTTGACACGCTGTTCTGCTTCCCAGCAAGCCTGGCTCCCCTTCCCGTTCCTTCTCTCCAGGAAGGAAATGTGCTCTTTACAGGCAGGCAGGGCCTGCCAAGGAGCTGGCACCCACGATGGCAGAGTGAGGAAGGGCGAGAGCAAGGGTCCTGTCTGCTGCTCCCCTTTCCCCCAGCTCAGGCAGACAAAGGCCAGAGAACAGCCTGTAGACACTCCCATGCTGGGAGGGCCTGTGAGCAGTAGGGCGCTCACTCATTTCCTGCTCTGGGTGGGTGGGGAGAAGCTGGCTTGGGTGGCCAGAAGCAGGCTCAGCCTCCTGCTGTTGACACAACGGGGGAATTACAGTTTGCTTTAAACCTTAGCAGGCACAGGACTGGACAATGAGGTCTTGAGACAGCCTAAACCAAAATCTCCAAAGGAGGCAGGTGTGGCCAGGCCCGCAGTAGGAGAAATACTAAGCATCAGAAAGGGGAAGCCAGGGGCTGGGCACTGCATCCAAAACAGTGCATAGGGACAGAAGAACACAGGGCCTTGGCTGAAGGAATATGGGAAGCCTGTTCCTGGGCTGGGGAGAGTTTAGCAGAGGTTTAGCCTAGCTGGGAATAGCAGACCCCACTGGGAACAGCTGTGAGGTGTCTTCTCCCAAGCCAGAGACCTCCCATTGGCTGCTGGGGAGTGGCTGGGACTAAAGGAACCACCTGGGTGAGCTGTCAGACACCACACAGCTGAGAAAGCATTGCAGGGCCTAAAAAAAATAATCTCATGTTTGGTGATATGCCCTCTCTGTGACCTCTGGGACTCAAGCTTCCCTCCTTCAGATTGCCCTGGCTAGAAACACATGAGGGAACTGACTCAGCCCTGGGCGGGGCGGGGCTCTGAGACAGCTCAGGGTCAACAGGGTAAGGGAGAAGCATGTCACAGCCCCCATGAGGGGATGCTAAGGGCAGGAGAGGACATTGGTGAGCCTACTTCAGGGTCTGGAGACCTTCTCATGAAGCTCTGGGCTCGGTTTACAGGCTCTATGATCACAAGGTAGGATGGATGAAGCCAGCTCTCTTCTCTAGAAAAAGTATGGTTGGAGCCAACTTCTGCCTCTGTAGCAGCTCCTAATGTGTGCATTCCCAACTACACCTGCCCTCTTCCTCAGGCTCTGGGTCCTGACTTCCCCAGGCCCGGGTCTCCCTGAGGTGGTAAAAAGTGAGGGACCAGGTGGCAGCCCAGGATGAGGTGGCTATAAAAGCCTGTCTGAGGCCATTCCACAGGCTCTGAAGAGGGGCTCTGGGGTTGGAGAGACGGCTGAGATTAAGAGCACTGGCTGCTCTCCCAGAGGTTCTGAGGTCATTCCAGCAATCACATGGCAGCTCACAGCCATCTGTAATGGGATCTGATTCCCTCTTCTGGTGTGCTTGAAGATAACATAGGTCACTCATATACATACATAAATATAAATAAGTAAATAAATACTAAAATTTAAGAAAAGAAAAGAAAAAGGGTTCTGGCTCTCTAACCCCCCTTTCAGTCCTCCTTCCCCAGCACAGAGAGAATGGATGGATGCCTTGCCTTGCCTTGCCCTAGGAGATAACAGGCCTGGGCAGGCGGACAGCCAAGGAAGGTGCCAAGGCTGGGAATGAGCACCTGCCGGCTGCTGAAGGCTGATGCAAGACAGTCTCCCTGCCCCTCCCACTTCAGCTGTGACTCACAGGGACACCAAGCAGCAGCCAAAGGGCAGAAGTCTCTAGTCTGATGCCCACTGCTTAGCTGCCCTGCTCCTTCGCCTTCAACAGGCCCCAGACCTGTGACTGAGTGACGGGCCTGTGAGGAGCGGGAGCAGATCAGTGTGCTGAGTCCTCCCCAAACAGGCCTGGGCCCTTCCTGGCAACAGTGCGGCTCCGTCTGTGACTTTAAGAAGGACCTTAGGTCCTATAGACTTCTGGGGAGACAGCTGGCCCTTGAGAGGCAACCTAGAGGCCCACAAGTCATTACAAGCCTAATTCCCACAAGCTGGGGAGCTGCCTGTGACCACAGAAGCAAGACCCTAAAAGAAAGGCAGGCTAGCAGTCAGAGACAGAAAATGCTGACTGCTCTCATGAGGAGAGGAAAGCTCAGTGGGTGTTGGCTTTCCTACTGAGAACCCTGCTGGCTGGGGCAGGTCAGATGGAGAGTTTCCCAGGGCTCCTTGCAAAGAGCCTGAGAAACCTCTTGGCTATCAAGGGTGCGTGCCTGGAGGGCAGGACCTGAGCCAGCTGTCTCCAAGCTCCTAAGGGACAGCCAGCCCATGGTGGACCACACTAATGAGCCCGTAACAGGCCTTTGATTAAGCAGCTCCTAGTACAGCAACTTGATTGAAACATGCCGAGGCCAGCAACTCGTTCCCACCGCTCCCTGGTTCCCTGGGCAACAGCCCATAGGAGGGGACTCAAGTGCTGGGTGCTGAATGCCCTGACTCACTGAGGGGCTGCCAGTGTGTGTCTGGGGGGTGGGGTGGGGGAGGTTTGCCAAGAGTGGGAACACCAGTAGCCAGAGGATTAAGAACTTGGAAAATAAATGGGTGGGGTAGAGGAGGCTTCCTTCCAGAAGACTGAGGGGCTGCCAGACATCTGCTGAGTCTCCTGGGGGCTGGGGCTCCTAAGCAGGCTGAAAACTAGAGATGCCGACTACCCCGGCCGGCCCGCAGGCCAGGAAGATGTTCTATCAAAGATGACAGAATACACGGGCAGACATTTCTTTAGTCTAGGGAGACCCCAGTTCCTAATCCCTCCAAATGTGCTTGAACTGTAGATACAGACACTCAGGAACAACAGAACACTTCTGCTAAGACCTGCTGGCATTACATCATTCACTGGGATGAGGATCTGTGGACTCGCTGTGGTTGGGGTCACCCGTGGAGGTCCCCATCTCCCACCTCCACACTAGTTCTGTCCAGGGGACAAGACCTGTGCCTGGTTGTCAGTAGAGAAGGGGTGGCAGCCTGGGACACCAGGCTAGGGGTGGGTGTGGGGGTATGGGAGGCCCTTCCTACTTGTTCTGGGCTCATTTCAAATGTTACACTTCAGAGCTTTTGCTACAGTAACTACCAACACCTCACAAACAGAAATCTAATGTTACCAAGTGGGACTTTTAAAATGTATTTATAACTTTATGGTTCAAAGTAATTTTGTTATGAAACAATGTAATAACAACAGTGGAAAAAGGCAAGATAATTTATGGAGGACAATATCTCTAAAACACTAGCTTCCATTTCTACCTCTAGGCTTAGTGGTTGGTATCCTTTGTTTGCTGTTTGTTTTAATTAAGGGTTAGGAATTTGGTGGGGGCCAGGGAGGAGGCTATCAGCGGCAAGCAGATACATGCAGACAAAAACATACCCATATCAAGGGCAGCAAAGACCCCAGCCTGGGTTACCCACAAAGCCAGGGCAATTCTTTTCCTTTTTACTGTAATTCCCCATGCTTTCTCTGACACAGCACAAACAAAGCTTCCTTACCTTCTAGATGGAGGTTAGACTCTCTTTCCATAGCCCCAATTCCCTTTTCTTCCTTTCTCTCTTTTTCTTTTTATCAAGGTCTCCCTTTGTAGCCCTAGCTGGCCTAGACCTCTACATAGGGCCAAATGGCCTCAATTCATAGAGGCCTCCCTGCCTCTGCCTACCAAGCACTGGCATTAAAGCAATGTGTCAACACATCTGGCCTTGATTCCTTTTCTTGATATTCTTGCGAAAGGTAGGTAAATTGCTTTTCCTCTACTCCAAAACACAGGTGAAAGCCAAAAAAAGGAGCGTGGTAGACCAGGCTAGTGATCCTTAGAGACTTGGGCAGGGTGAGCACTGGCAAAGCCGAATGCCTCTTAGCCCCAAGCACTGTTCTTGACATCAGCTCTGATCCTTGCTCCAAGCAGGAGAGCACGATAACAATGCTCAGGACAATGAGCCATCAAGTTCCACCAGGAGCAAAGGGAGTAGCTGACTGTTCCTGGGGCAGCCGGCTACTGTGGCCGGCCCATCTAGTTGAGCAGAGTTCATGCCTATGAATTCTCGTGAGGTTTCCAAATAGTCACCGGAGGCGGGTATCCACACTCCGCTTTACCCTCCATGTCTTGTATATTTATTTCCCAGGGCATGGGAAGTCTCCTAGTCTTCACATCTGGAGTTCCACTGCCGACTGCGGTTCTGCCAGTGGCCAAGAGGGAACCTGGCTTCAGAGGGTAGGAAGGTCAGGAATTGCCCCTGGGGCTATGAAGGAAGCAGCAGCAGCAGCCACAGCCATTCTCTATAACAGAGCGCAGGTTCTGAATCCCAGGGACAGCTACCAGCTCAGGATGGGTGTCATGCCATAGGGAGCTATTCTAGGAGAGGGCAGACAGCAAGGGAAGAGCTGACAGAAAAAAAAAAAAAAAAAAAAAAAAAAAAAAAAAAAAAAAAAAAAAAAAAAAAAAAAAAAAAAAAAAAAAAAAAAGAAAGAGGATGCTTCTCACTTGTAACCAGGGTCCATGGGCTGCGTAAGGATGCTCCTCAGTGGCAAAGGCACCTTCTACTCCCGTGGACACAAATGTGATGGCCATGTCACCTGTGATACTCTTGTAGGTGAAGTGCCGACCATGCAGGAGTCTGCCCCTGGGGATGGGAACATGGAGACAGTGGGGATCTGATCTGGGCCAAGGTGCTGGGGCTACAGAGCAATGTCCCTGAGGCAGAGTGCCTGGTCAGTGCTCTCCTGGGGGCCCAGCTGCCCACTAACGTGATTTTAACCAAACATGTTCACTGTAGCACATTAGTGAAAGGTACCAGCAACTCTCTAAAGGCATCTTTCCAAGTGTTCCTGGCCAGAGGACATTCTAGATCAGAGCTCAAAGGGCCTCAGGGCGGGTGAGAACACTGAGGCCAAAGAAGGAAGCTAACAGTGTGCCAGCATCATGTCCAGAGTGAAGGAGGACTCATGCCTCTCAGTAGGCACTTCTGTGCCCAGGCAGGATCTTCCATTTGTTCTTGGCTTTCCTGTAACATTTGAGCAACATCCTAGAGGCAATGAGCAAATCTTTAAAAACACAAAACCAAAACAAAACAAAAGTCTGAAGCCAAGCAGGGTCACTGCAAGAAGTCACCATTAATCCCCAGTCTGGAAATGCACTGGGAGGAAGGAGAGGCTTCGGCAACCAACGGGCAGGGATGTCAAGCGGTGAAGGAGGCAAAACCAGCTCTTTGCATTCTCAGGCTGCTTCAGGTTAATCTTTCCCTGGGCTAAAAGGCCAACTCTGTGCCCAAGCAGCCGTTGTGAGGAGTCTGGTGCTGCCAACCCTGGAGGCCCCATTCACTCAGACCACTCAATACCTTTGCCCTGCTGCTGCTCAGGGCAGTTGGCTGAGTCTGGCTCAAATCTTAACTCCTTCCCTACTTCTCCTGGCTCTGGGATCTGTGGGCAGGGTTCAAACCACGCAATTCCTTCTTCCTTGTCACTGTCCCCTGAGTTTAGGGGGATTCTTGTTGCCTCCTGGTTAGCGAAGTGAGGATGGAACTCAAGAGGCTTTGGAGGAAGCCAGTTGCATGAGATCCAGCCCAGTTCCGTGTTTTGAACAGAGCTGAGTTCTGGCCACAGGGTGGGTGTTCTGACTCTCACAATAGAAGACACACAGCTGGGCTTCTGGTCCCTCAAGGAGGCTGCTGGGCTGGTCACTGAGTTTTGTAAAGAATCGAGTGTCTTGCCTAGAAAGAGCATCAAGCAAGAGGAGGTGGAGCCCAGCTTCTCAGAGCCCTTCAGCCCCTGACAGCTCAGCATGATCTATGGCTTAGCTTATGGGATGGCAGGGGCCATCCTAGACTCTCTAGCTGCTCCATCTCCCGTGGAGTCTGACTTTGAGACTTCTCAGGGCTGGAGAGCTGGCTCAGCGGTTAAGAGCACTGACTGTTCTTCCAGAGGACCTGAGTTCGATTCCCAGCATCCACATGGCAGCTCACAACTGTCTGTAATTCCAAGATCTGACACCCTTACACAGTTATATATACATGCAGGCAAAACACCAATTCACATAAAATAAAATAAATATTAAAAAAAAGAAACTTCTCAGAGAATCAGAAGCTAAGGGAGCCAGGTGTGAAGCATACACCTTTAACCCTAGCTCTCAGAGGCAGAGGATCTAGTGAGTTCAAGGCCACTCAGAGCTACATAGTGAGACCCTATTTCAAACAAAACAAAATAAAATGCCAACTGAGGTGACAAATGGAGGGCGCTCTGCGATGGGGCTTTCACTGGTCTAGATTAAGAGGTGCAGGACAGCTTTCCAGGAACAAAGTGCAGGGCCTCCTGGTCTTGCTACTCTGCTTGAAGGATGGCTTCTCAATCACCTGTGCTGCCCAGAGGCTTGGGTGGCGGTGGGTACTGCAGGAACCAGCGACATACAGTCCCCAAATTCCTCCAATTCCCACTCAGGCCTAGGACAGATCTGCCTGAGGGGCTCTCTTCCATCTCCAACCCTGGACTCTGCTTGGGTATCAACTGCCCACAGACATCTGTCTGGTTAAAATGGCCTGTGTTGGGGAGGGAGGCAGGCTGTGGAGGCTCTGGGGCCTGCAGGTTCTGTGGAATGGACTGTTTTGGCTCACCTCAGGCAGAGAGGAATGAGGGCCCCTGACTCCTGGTTAAATTTCAGATGTACGCTCTCAAGTTGTCGCGTGCGGATCAGTTCATGGGGGATGATGGCCGTGGAGCAGTCACTTTCCAAGCTGTCTTTTCGGCTCCTGAGGATTGAGCACACAGAGACAACCATGAAGAGGAGCAAATGGGGCTTTCTGGCTGAGTTCTTGGCTAGCAACAGTGGTAACAACACCCTTCGCCATTCACTAGCCAAGGGCCAGCATGTGCCAAGCACTCTTCACCGGCTGTCTATGCCCCGCCCCCAGTGCCCGTGAGGTGGGCACGCTGGATCCGAGGCGGCGAAGTTACAGGTGTAGGCTGCACTGCCAGTGAAGAAGCGGGGCTGCCCTTGGTCTGACGTTGGTCGGTTCTAGAGCCAACACACACAGAAGTTCACATCCCAGTGACTTGTTTTGCCCCAGGAAATCAACAGGAGCTCTAAGGAGCCTTTCTTTTCCTGACTGGAAGCCCTGAAGACACTTAGCTCCCCAACCCTGACACAGGACAACAGATCACGGAGCTTCTGCTAGCTGACCTTCGGGTTCTGAGCAAGCACACTCCTGCATAGGGCCAGGCAGCACAGCGATCCTCTGCTAAGCAGCAGGTAGCACACTCCTTGCTGAGGGATGAATGGTGGGCCCTTAGGAATCAGATGCACAGGGCTGGATGACACTTAGCTGAGCTTTACTGGTGCAGTGTGCAAGCCCTGAACTAGATCCCTCCTGACCTGACAGTGATCTTGGCCACACTAAACTGTTACTCATGCTCCCTCCAGCTCGGTTCTCCACCAGCAGCTTGTCCCACAGCTGGGCTACTAGGTCCTTTGTCATTCTAAGTTTTTCTTCTCAAATTCAGCTGTCCTCACTGGCCTCCCAAATCTTCCTCAGCAGGAAGAGGGTCATTCACTGATACAATCCAAAAGGCAGGGTTCTGGCTTAGGCTGTAAAACCCAGAATAATTCTTCAAGTGCCCATCAAAATTCTAAGAGAGTCTTATTCATTTTTTTGTTTTAAAATCATTCAAGCAGCAGGCAGGAGCTACTCAGAGTGTCAGAGCTGGAGAGCCAGCCACCCAGGTGCAGGCCACCACATCTTACTAATGAAGGGTGAGCTCAAGGGTCAACCAGACAGGCGGAGCCCCTCCCCAGGGAAAGCAAGGCAGTGACATCACCTAAGGCAGTGGGCGACTCAGCACGTTCCTCTCCCCAGGTGACCCCACCCCACACCAAGGCAGCTTCTGCAGTTTCCCAAAGCTGCCTCGGGAGCTAACTGCCTTGCCCTTGGCAAGCACTTTCCCAAGACCCGTGAAGGAGACAAACACTTGCCAAGAGAGCCATGGTATTTCAGGATTGGAAAGAAACTCAACATGTTTGTTTAATTTACCTCTTTCCTTTTCAAAAAGGGGACATACCCTAGGCCAAGCAAAGAGTATGTCTGAGGCAGGCCAGCTTGTGAACTGTGATTTCTGACTGCCTTCTATGGCAGCCTTCCAAGGAGGGCAACCCCATATCTCATCCAGGAACTACTGATGGCTTCAGAGGTGATATGGGGGTGCTCCTGGGGCCAAGCAGGAGCACAGCACAGGAAATGACAGCAGCCATGTTTGTCAGGTGCTTCCTCTGTGCCAGGCTCCTGTTCCAGGCACAGGTTCCCTCAGTGGGTCCTCAGAGCAAGCATGGAAACTCTCTTAACCCTTTACAAACAAAGTGAGCGGAGATAACCTCAAGGTCACAGTAGCAGTTTTATTTTTGGGGTGCTGGGGTTGAAACTCAGAGGTTCATACCGCTGAGTCCCACCCTCCGCCGCACTAGACAAGTTAAGAGGCAGAGCCAGGTGACCCTTAGAATCACCCCACGTGCATCTGACAACAGGTTCTCTATCTTTATGCTGCTGCCCAATGGGGCTGAGGCCTGGCCTGCTGGGATGGGACCTTCTGGAGGATCCCAGCCTCAGTGGGCCAGGAAAAAATGCTGATGAATAGCCATGGGAGGTGGGGTGGGGGTTGGTAAAATCACACAGTACACAGGGTTAAAGAGTCTCAAGCCGAAGGGAAAAATAAATTGTTGAAAGTCAGCTAAAGTCACCTTGGTAACTGCCACAACACACTCACCCACAACGGGGACATCAAACCCGACTGCAAACAGCTTTAAAGAATCGGCAAAGAACTTAATCATCTGAAGAATTAATGTGACAAGTGCCCACATTTACACCTCCCACCAACCTTCAATCATTTGAGAAAACATACTTTAATCTCTTAGGAAAAAAAAAAAATCTCAAAATGCTAGATCTGCATTCCTGGAGCCTGGGTATTTCCGGCATGGTGCTTCAATGGAAAGGCGCCGCTGCCTCTGCTTCACACACACAGGAGCCCAGCTTTTTGCTGATTTGTTTTTTCTGGACATCGATGCAGAAGCATGAATTATTTGTGTGGGCTGGGCGAGGTATTAAATCTGCACCCGACACAGGTTTGCAATGTTTTGCATGGTTGTCAGCTTAATCTTAGTCATAAAAAAATAAGCAGTGTGCTCGGCAGCATGGCCTAATTTTTCAGCTGGGCTTTCTCCCTGAGCTTTCCATAGAGGGTAAGGCAGAGTTTTGGGGAGTGGGGCTGGAAGGAGAGGCCTAAGGGACATGGGACCAGGAGTATTATGGGTGCATGTCCTAGGTGACCTTGGCAAATGACCTTTCTCTTTGCACTTTTGAGACAAGGTCTTGTCACACAGCCCAGGCTGGTGTTCCTCTTACTTCTATCACATTTACTTAGCGTGTGTGCACACACAGGTATGCCCGTGGACGCAAGTCAGAGGACAATGGCAGTGGTTGGGTCTCCTCTTCTACCTAGTGGAGCCCAGGGATCAAACCCAGGCCCGCCAGACTGTGCCATTTGCCTTTATCTGTATCTCGTCGGCACTCCCAGGTTGCTTCTGAACCCATATTGCTCTCCTCTTGACTCACCCTCTGCAATGCTGGGATTCCAGGTGTGCAGCACCATGTGCTTTCCCTAAGCCCCGATGTCTCCTAGATGGCGATAAGCAACAGTAGGCTCACTGTCGTATTTACATGAGTCTGAAGAGGCATGCAAGAGTGCATGGGGTGTTGGAGCTGTTCCTCAACTCCTCCTGCAATGATGGTGGCTGAGAGAAACGTGTTCGCTGTTATCCTGGGCCCTGAGTCTAACTGCCTCCAGCCAGATCAGTTTCTCTGCTGAGCAAAGGTCTTGAAAGGGGATGGCTTGAATAGGAGACCAAGAATAAGTGCTTTAGGTCCTGGTCAAGCACTGGTGCTTTGGCAAGCTTGGGTTAACGGCTTTTGCTCTGCTGGGAGAGATGGTGGTCAGGTCACTTTACAAACTGCCTTTTCAAGTCTCAGACTACCAGCCTTAAAGCAGCTAGTAGATTAATCCATCTTTCCCCAGCACCTTTCGGACCCTGAAGGTTGGTCTCGAATCCTATCAACAGCCCCTTTTTCTTGGATACATGGCCGGAACTTTCAACTACATTCTTGACAAGGTTCTGAAATCTTCCATCAGTGCATGCCACCCTCCCTTGGATTCATCTGAGCTCATCAAAGCTAGAGTGTCATGTCCGGAAGTGAAGTGGCATGTGTGGAAATAAATACAGTATGTGGTCTAACCAGTGCAGATCTCAGAGGCTCTGTGATCACTCTTGTCGAGCAGTTTATTTCTATTAAAACTGTCATCAAATTGTCTTTCTTTGTAACCCCATCACATTACCAACTCATACAGCACTTCCTCTGTCAACGAAATCTTACTCAGATTTTCTTCTATAGGCTACCCACTCCTCTCCAGTCCAGGGTGTGCTGTGGATTATTGAAGCTAAGAGCAGAACTCTACATAAGCTGGTTAGAATTTCAGACTTTTTGGATGAATCCAAATTCAACTCTGGCATCCATTATCTCGGCATTCTTTCCTGACTTCACATCACAGACATAACCCATCAACTTCCTACTGACATTCTCAATTCAATCGTTATTAAATTAACAACAGAACTAGGTCGGGCACATAGACTGGTAACACCACTTTTTGGGTAAATTCATCCAACTGATTAAAAATAATCCCACCCTTTCCATCACCCCTTTGGTTGTTCGTAGACATTGATGCTTGCATATTCAAGATGTCTGGTTGAATGCCGCCTACACAAGACCATAGCACATCTTTTGTCTTACCAGACAGGTAAGCACCATGCCTGACCCGCAATTTGTTGGAGTTGTTTCCCCAATAGCATTCAAAGCTCCTTGCTGAATACTCCAGTCTAGACTTTTCCTGAGAGTGATAACCCAGCAATAGGCCCAGAAAGTGCAAGATGCTCTCAACATCCTGAACTTTTAAACTTTAATTAATTATTTATTTATTTAATTGCCTTGGTGTTTGCCTGGAACTGGAACTACAGACAGTTGTTAGCTGCCATGTGGGTGCTGGGAATCGAACCCGGGTCCTCTGGAAGAGCAGAGGGTGCTCTTAACTGCTGAGCCATCTCTCCAGCCCCATCCTGAACTTTTATAGCATCCAGTCACTGGCACCTATGTCCTCCATTACCCCAGATGAACATGACTCTTGTCTCAATTCTTCTGGTGTTCTGGGGGCACAATAGATGTGGCCTAAGAGATGTGCAGTGAAAGCATGCTCTGTGTGGCCCTTCCTAGGTTGACAATCATTTGTTTTGAGACAGAAACAAAATACAACTCCAGCATTTGCTCCCACTGTCACTGCTCAGAGTTACTCTGTCTAAATGAGGTCTAGGTTTTCTTTTTGCTCCAAAGTCCTTTATGGCAGTCATAACTTCAAGTCCCAAACCTTGAATTTTAGCTTGGCTTTTTTTGTTCTGTTTGTTTTGTTTTTCAAGATAGAGTTTCTCTCAGTGAAAACTCTAGCTGGCCTTGAACTCACAGAGACCCGCTTACCTCTGTCTCTGCTGGGATTAAAGGCATGTCCACCAATCCCCACCAGTTTTGCTTTTGGCATTTCTTTTCTCCTTCTTTTCTTCTTTTTTGAGGCAGAGTTTCTCTGTGTGGTCCTGGCTGTCCTGGTGCTCACTCTGTTTATCAGGCTAACCTCAGACTCAGAGATGCACCTGTCCCTGCCCCCAAAGTGCCGGGATTAAAAGCATGCACCACTATCCCCAGAAAATGTCAGCTCTTCTTGGCCCTGCTATTTACACTTGTGCTAGTATATATAACACATCTCTCCTTCTAGCTACTATTCAAATTATCCTTCAAAATGTGAATTATGTGTTTAATTCTCTACATACCTATCCTGGTATCTGGAGGCATTATGCATCCTTTTCAGGAAACTATTCACAATAATACTGGGATACCTCTTATTTTTAAAACCTGTTATTGTGTGGTGTGTGGGTGCTATGGTACTCATGTAGGGGCCACAGGATGACTCTGGCAGTCTCCCCTCCCACCTTAACATGGGCTTTTACAGTGCGGTGCGCTGTGTCTTCTTCCCATGGGCCTGTGTGAACCCACACCTGTTCAACAACACATGTACACACACTCATGTAGGTTCACATACATTTTTAAAAATCTTTACAATCTGGCATCTATGGCAGCTGCCTGTAACTCTAGCACTGGTCAGGATGGTTGAGACAGGCAGATCCTAGAGCTTGCTGGCCAGTCTAGCCAATCTGTAAACTCAGGATTCAGTGAAAGATCCTGTCTCAAACAATAAGACAGAGAGAGACAGAGGAAAGACACTCAAAATGTCTGTCTCTCCTTTCCTCATGTGCACGCGCACACACACACATTCATGTATACACAATTCCCCACACCTCCCCCTACTTTATTAAATAAAGTCCAATTATGTAGGCAAGGTTGGCCTGGAACTACCAATGCAGCATTGGCCAGCCTCAAATTTGTAATCATCCAGTGTCTGCCTCTCGGGAACTGGGAATACAGACTTATGCTACTACACCAGGCTTCCCTCAGCTCTTACAAGAGCTGCCTCCCTGGAATATAGACCATGCTTCTTGAGAATTTTTAAGATCTGCTTTTAGAAAAATAGATACGGCTAGATTTACTACATTGCCATTCAGATCAGCGATTCACAGAATGCTGGCATTTTGGACAGAGGAAAAATGAACTGGTTTCATTTTTTGTAAGCCAGCATTTTCCAATGTTTGTCAAGAACTCCCTTTGCCCTGAACACCAAAATCCCCCGGGCTGTAGGGATGACCTCTGGGGACCAGAGGCCAGGTGCTATTCTGACAGCGCTCTGGATTTCCCCTCCTGAGCTCTGCCATGCCCAGCTGCTTCCATCCATGCCAGCCCTGCCTCATCACAGTCCACTCTGACTCTGCTGCAGAAGCTCTTAAGAGACTACCAGAGGGCTCTGCTGTTCACCGCCAACTCCAGATGCCAGCCAAACCCAAGCTTCCACACTTGCCTCTGTGGAGCGCGCTTATTTATTTATTTATTTGGTCTCTGCCTCCCAAATGCTGGGATTAAAGGCATCACCACATCCAGCAAGTATAAAGTATAATGTGTTTTTACCTGAAATTTGTCATAAGTCTTTCCAAGAGCAGGAAACTGTAACTGCTCACATAACGGTATTTCTTTTTGTTTAGTTTTTTTTTTTTTTTTTTTTTTTTGAGATCAGAATCTCACCACTGTAGCCCCAGATGGCCTTGAACTCATAATCACGTTGGTCAGCCTCTCCCAGCTTCCTGCTGCAGCTGCTGATTGCAACTATGTGTCAGCATACTGGTTTCTCTTCTGACATTAAAGCACCAATGGTCCTACAAGACTCACTAGCAGTCCTCCGTACTTCAGGTGTCCTCAGAGACAGCACTCATCTGTGAGCTGCTGCTTCTGGGTCCTTCCAGCTGCGGCCAGAGCCTACCTGGTTGATTCTCCTGAGCTCCTCCTTGACTCTGTAACCTATATTGGCTTTAAACCCACAACAGTCCTCCTGCCTCACCCTCTCAGTACTAGGGTCACAAGCATGAGCTACCATGCCTGGCTAGTCCTTGATGTGTGTGTTCATGTAGGTAGGCCAGAGTCCAGTGTTGGGGGGTCTTTTCGATCACTCTTCACCTTATTTTTAAGACAGTCCCTCATTGAACTTACTTGCTGCTAGAAAGGCTGGATGGATCCCCTGATCTCTGTCTCTGGAAGTATAGGTGTGTGAAGCATGACTAAAGAGTTACCAAGTTATACGCCTGGGCCCTAGGTCGATCAGCATAAAATTAATACAAGCCCCTATGTGATTATTTGGTGCTAAGCAGCATTAGGGCTGCGAGTGAGTCCGAATCTCAGGACTAGGCCCAAAGTCCGGGCCAAAAAACTACAAATGGCACACCAACATGGGTAAAATATACCCACATAAAGCCACAGAAAGCTTAAAAACAGTCTAGAGCACAGAAATGGAGCCAAAAACAGCTTCCAAGTTGTGTCTCAAGTGGGCCGTGGTAGAGAGACCAAGTGGTGTATGGGATTAAATTACAAAATGGCATGTTTGCTGCAGGCAATTTAAACTGCAACAAGGCAGGTTCCTGAGCTTCAGTGTAAACAAGGAGCTTGTACATGGTGTATTTAAGGTTTCTTTTTATAAGGACAAAAAGGAAACAGAGTCAAAGACTGATTCTTAGTAGCAGAAGCGTTTTCTTGGACCAGCTCTGTTTGCTGGAGGCAAGCAGAGGCTTGGCTTTTTAAAGAGAGGGGGGCAAAACACTGTGTCTTTTAAGAAGCCCTGATGCCAAATACTTAAATGTAGTTCATGAGCAGCAGATGGCAGTGCTTTACGTATTGATTATATGAACCCTAAAATATGAACCAGAGTGGTAACTGTGGGTCCCACCAGTACCTTGGCTAAAAAGCTTAACTTCAGCTAGACTAGGAGCTGGGTGGAGCCAGGCAGCCACCCTAGTGATGCCTTTAATCCTTAGCCATACCTTGGCAGATTAAAGGTGTGGTCAGAAACAGAAAAAGATAAGAAATAAGAAATATACAGAAAAGATAGATTCAAAAAACTCTAAACAGCTTAAAGTATGTTTAAAAATATAGGCAGGCAGGAGCTGCAGAAATGGCTCAAGGCTAAGCCCACTGACTGTTCTTCCAGAGAAACTGAGTTCTATTCCCAGCAACCACATGGTGGCTCACAACCATCTAGAATGACATCTAGTGCCCTCTTCTGTATAATGTATAATAAATATTTTTTTTTTTAAAAAAAATACGTAGGCCTGAAAGAGAAAAAAAAAGGAAAAAGAATAAAGTTCTTTAAGAAGATGGGCTGGAGAGATGGCTCAGCGGTTGAAAGCACTGACTGCTCTTCTAGAGGACCCGGGTTCAATTCCCAGCACCCACATGGCAGCTAACTGTCTCTGACTTTAAGATCTGGCACCCTCACAGACATGCAAGCAAAATACCAATGCACATAATATAATAAAAAATTTTTTTTAAAGAAATAGAATAAAAAAATAAGCCACATAAAGATAAAAATTACAAAGAATGTCTGTATACTGTATGTTATTGTCTTTTCTTGAAGTGTTTTGACTGAAAATGAAGTAAAGTTGTTAAAAGACATTTGAATACAAATGCTGATGAATTAATCCAACCTATATATTATGTAAATGAGTTGACTTTAAAACTCAAATCAGGGGGCTGGAGAGATGGCTCAGCGGTTAAGAGCACCGTCTGCTCTTCCAGAGGACCCGGGTTCGATTCCCAGCACCCATATGGCAGCTGACAACTGTCTGTAGTTCCAGTTCCAGGCAAACACCAAGGCAAACAAATAAATAATAAATAAATAAAGTTTAAAAAAAAAAAACTGAAATCAAAAGATAGCCTACTTTGAAGAAGAGGTTTTCTTTTTATTTCTACAGAAAATGAGAAGCTGTGGATTTATTCCTGGTTAAAGAAAATAAAATTTGATCAAGGAAGACCCCCTGAAAAGTCTGCAATGGAAATAAATGGCTCAGATGATTCAGCATTTCAGAATATCTCTGTTGCAGTTTCCTCTGAGCTCTGCATCCAAAACAACTTCAAGGAGACTGGCTGAGATGACCCAGCCTTAGAGAATACTCCACTAAGAACTTGTCCATAATCCTAAATTTTCCCTGGGTCCCCATTGCCAGCAACCCCATTCAGCAGGAAGTAGCCAAGAGAGCTACTTCCTCGTTCCCCCAAAATGGATTATGGATGTCTATCTTTGTTTACAGGGTTGGTTACAAGTTGTTATAAATAATGATGAAAAATAAACTATACAAAGAAAATTAGATTTGGGGTTTTTCTTTAAAAAAAAAAAAAGGGAAATGTAATGAGATGATGTTGTTACATTGTAAATAATTGTCCCACCTACTAGTTTAATAAAAATGGTGATTGGCTGAAGGGAGACCAGAAGTGTGGGCAGAGCTACCAGACTGGGAAAACTCTGGGAACAGGAAGAGCAGAGCAGAGTTGCCAGAGAGAAGCCAGAGAGACACCACAATGAGATTCTAGCAGATGCAGAATCTGGTACCGAGCTGCATGGCTGAACAAGATAAGGATCATGGGTTAGTTTAAGAGTAAAGAGCAAGTTATATGCCTGGGTCCTTGGTCAATCAGCATAAAATTAATACAAGCTCCTGTGTGATTATTTGGTGCTAAGTGGCAGTGGCGCTGCGAGTGAGTTCGAATCTCAGGGTTAGGCCCAAAAGTCTGGGCCAGAAACCTACTACATATGACTCTTTTTTTCAAGATTTTATTTATAAAAATATGTGTCTCATTATGGGTATGTGCACATGGGTGCAAGGGCCTGAGACATCCAGCCTCTAGAGCTAGAGCTACAAGGGGTTGTGAGTCTTCTGACATGGGTACTGAGAACTGAACCTGGGTCCTCTGAAAGAGCAGTATGTGTTCTTAACCACTGACTCATCTTTCCAGCCACTTCCACTTTGTTTTATTTTATTTTATTTGACAAGGTCTTGCTATGTAGCCCTGGTGGTCCTTGAACTTACTATGTATAGAAAGTTGACCTTGAATTCACAGAGACTGGCCTGCTTCTGCATCCTGAATACTGTAATTAAAGGTGTGTCCTACCACACTTGGCCTAATTTTTTAAACTTTACATTTTTATTGGAGCATGGGCACACGCGCGCGCGCGCGCACACACACACACACACACACACACACACACACACGACATGTGCACACGGGTCATGAAGGGCCTGTGAAGGACAGAAGACAACTTCTGATAGCTGGTTCCCTCTTTTCCACCAAGTGGATCTCAGAGATGAAACTCAGTTCACCTTAATTTCTGAGACTGGGTCTTCCACTAAACCTAGAGCTCACAGATTTGGCTACACTAAATGGTCAGTGAACTCCAGGAATCCTCCTACGTCTGCTGCCCAGGGCTGGAGTCACAGATGTGTACTATACTTGGTTTTTACATGAGTGCTAGGAATCTGAATGCAGATCCTCAAATTCACTCAGCAAGCACTTCACTAACTGATCCATTGTTCTATCCCAATACTCTTAATTACACTTACTTACTGTATGTGCTATGTGCACCCATGTAGCAATCTCTCAGTATCACATAGTTACTGGGGATTGAACTCATGTTGTCAGGCTTGGGAGTAAGCAGCTTTATTTGCTGAGCTGCTTTGTGGGTTGTGTGTGTATACGTGCGCATGCTCATATACATACACAATTTGAGACAGGGTCTCACTGTATAGCCCTAGCCAGCCTGGAGGAGCTTGGCTATGTCTTAACACTTTATTAATTACCAGCATTCTTCTTTGTTTCCCCTTAGACAGGGCTTCTCTGTGTAACCGTGCTGTCCTGGAACTCACTCTGTAGATCTGATGTGCCACCACAGCTCAGCCAATTTTTTGACATTTTTAAAATTTAATATGAAAAGGCTTTGTCTGAATGTATGTCTATATACCATGTGTGGATAGTGCCTGTGGAGGCCAGAGGAGGGCATCAGATCCCCTGAGATTGGAGTTACAGTCAGTCAGTTGTGCATCACCATGGCTGCCAGAAATTGAACCTGGGGCCCTTGGAAGAGTAGCCCGTGCTCTGAATCGGAGAGCCATTCTCTAGCCCTAAATAACCAGTATTTCTTTTCTTTCTTTTTCTTTGGGGGAGTGGGAGTTTGAGACAGTGTCTCTGTAACAGCCTGGCTGTCCTTGAACTCAGAGATCCACTTGCATCTACCTCCCAAGGGCTAGGGTTAAAGGGCCACAGCACCACCACCACAGCTTGGCCACCAGCATTTCTTATTGAGGCCTGATTTGTAGATTCCCCATATGGAAGCTTAGCTTCGAGTGTTCTATCCCACTCTCTTCTTCCTACAGTAGCTCCCTGGTACCTTTGTGTACACACACAGTAAATGTCCCCATGACTGGCTGTATCAGTGCTTCTCCACCAAACCAAGCACTCTGCTTAAGGAATGCATATTCCTTCAGCTAGCCAGAAGCAAAAACTGCCTAGGGAGTATTCTATAGAGAAGAGAACAGTAAAGAGAGATATGAGGCTCCTTCCTCACACAATTTTGTATGTTCTTTGGATTTAATAACTGTGTTTATTTCTGTGATGCTAGAGATGGAACCCAGGGCACTGCCCACTAACACAGGCTAATCAGGTGCTGCATTCCCCAGCTCAACTCTTTTTTTTTTAAAGATTTATTTATTATGTATACAGAAGAGGGTACTAGATGTCATTATAGACGGTTGTGAGCCACCAGGTGGCTGCTGGGATTTGAACTCTGGAAGAACAGTCAGCGCTCTTAACCTCTGAGCCATCTCTCCAGCACCCCTCAGCTCAACTCTTAGTGCCTATGTATTTATCAACTCTTAACTGCTGGCCACGACTCCAGCCTCCCCCCTTCCCTCCTATTCTCCCTTCTTTCTAAGACTGGGTCTCTAGGTGGCCCTGGCTGGCCTTGGACTCAGGAAGATGTCTGCCTCTGCCTTTTGTTCTTGCTGTACATCCGCCACCGCTGTCAACTGAAAAAATGCCCCCATCAGACTGGCCTGTAAGACATTTTCTTAAGGATTGATGTGGATATCCAGCCCACTGTGGGCAATATCTCTCCCACGTGGAAGGTCCCTGGGTTGTATAAGCAGTAGCTAAGCAAGCCATGGTGGAGAGCAAGTCAATGAGCAGCATTCCAGCATGGCCTCTGCTTCAGCTCTGTCCAGACTCCCTCAGTGATGGACTGGGACATGAAGTATAAGATGAAATAAACCCTTCCCACCCGAGTCACTGCTTGTGGTCATGGTCCTGAGCAAGCAAGAGAGAGTAAAATAAGACAGTCCTTCTTACGGTTCTCCCGCTGTCCTTATTCACAGCAAGGGATGACATTAGCTAGCAGATTTCACCTATTTAATATGTTTACCCTGGTCAGATGTCTTCCACTTGCCTGTACTTCAAGGGTTTCCAAGGAAAGCAAATGCCAGTTTTACTCTGCATTCATATGGAGACTTTCAGATTACTAGTCATTATACTTTTTTCATCTTTTCTGTTTTCCTTTTAAAATTACTTTTTCTTTTCTTTTTTCTCCCTTTGGTTCTTCGAGACAGAGTCTCTGTGTAGCCCCAGCTATCCTGGAGTTCTCTCTGTAGACCAGGCTGGCCTTGAACTCACAGATTTTTTTCTTTTAAAATTTTACAATTATTTAAAATACTTATGTTATATTTATCATTATTATTAAATTTAATTCTATGTGTACAGGTGTTTTGCCTGCAGGGGTGTCTGAGCCATGTGCATGCTTGGTGCCAGCAGAGATCAGAGGGGACATCAGATCCCCTAGAATTAGAGTGACAGAGGATTGTGAGTCACCACATGGGCTGAGAAACAAACCCAGGCTCTCTGCAAGACTACCACGTGCTCTTAATCACTGAGCCATTTCTTCCACCCCCTACCTTTATTTCTGTGGATGTGTATGTATGATATATGTACATGTACACACAAACCACAGTGTGGATGGAGGACAGAGGATAACTCGTAGGAGTCAGATCTCACCTTCTACCATGTGGATCCCAGGGATCCCAGTCAGGACATTTAGGTTCAGCAGCAAATGACTTTGCCTGTTGAACCATCTCATTATTATTATTATTATTATTATTATTATTATTATTAATTTAACTTAATTATTTTTTGGTTTTTCAAGACAAGGTTTCTTTGTGCAGCCCTGGCTGTCCTGGAACTTGCTCTATAAACAGATTGGCCTTGAACTCAGAGATCTACCTGGCTCCACCTCCCGAGTGCTGGGACTAAAGGTGTGCCCTACCATCACCGACCGGACAATTTGTTTTGAGACAGGGTCTCTCTAGTCCTGTGTCCTGGAACTATCATGCCCTGATAAGACTTATAAAACTGGGCAAGAGCACTCTAACATGTGACGTGGGGACAACAGGATCCCCACAGGTGAAAGATAGTAAGAACTAACTGTCCAACCAGGGCTCTGCCTGAGTTGGGAGCACCAAGGACTGGTGTATGGGACAGTTTATACTTGATCTTTGCTCAAAGTCCAAGGAGTGATCATATCGTGGCAATTCAAAGATGGCCCTAATTCTTCCATTCCCTTAGTCTTTAGCACCTGTCTAAATAACACCGTCTATATTTACACTTCTCACTATACAAGGTGGTTTTCACATACCCCAGTACACACTCTCTTCCCAGTGTCCAGATAAGACTCCTGATTTCCAGTCCTGTGTGGTTTATGGTACATTCTCTGGTCAGTCTACCCACACTGCAAACTGGCAGGGTCTAATCTGTAGCTCTCTCCACTCTGGAAAGCTCCTAACTTCTCCACAGTCACCTAGGCAGCACTGGCAATTTCCTATCCATGGCAATGGGGGAGGGTCATCCACCAAGCGGCTGAAATTCCTGCTAGCCACAGTCCTCGACCTGGGACAGTCATGACATCTGTACTGGCCACATGACTTGAGACCTTCTCCTTGGGGACACCTGGAAGCAGGACATTGGCCTTGGCAACAAGTCAGAAGTGAAGTACAATTGGCTGGCAGAGCTCAGCCCCACTTCTGGCTTCTGTTCTTTGCTGGGGAGATTATTGCCATTGCTTTCTGACTGCTGACAGGAACTCTGAACTCTCCCAAGAAAGAGCCACTTGCCAGTCTCCCTCCGGGGCTAGGGTTGGGAAAGGCTGTGAGGTGGAGGGAAGTGTGGGCTATGGATCACTGTCCTGCCAATCAACTCTCTAGGATGACATCAGCAACACAAAACTGCAGTATTGTGGGGAAGCACCAATGAGAAAACGATGACAGGTGATGCTTTAGACAGGGCACCTGCATGTGGGGCATCAAGAGGAGATGGCAGGACAAGACTGGAACAGTGGCCCTGAGCTCTGGAAGGTTCTCGAAGCATCCATCAACAGCTGTGAGTAACCTAGACTCCGTTCTAGCGTGGCCCCTGTGGCCCCTTTGGCTTGCATGGTAAGACTCGGACCCCTGTGGTCTTAGGTGAGCCCACTCTAGCCTAAGATGCTGCCTTTCCATTCTCTGAGACACTGAGTCACTTCCTTTCGTCAGCTCTCACCTTTGAAGCTCCCTTTTCCCTTCTCTGCAGAAGTGACTCACTGCTGCAGTGTTGGGTGACACCGAGGACCAAGGAGAGATGATAAAAATATTCTTGATTGTGCAACTTGAGGGAGAGATGCAGTGTTTGCATCCAGATTCAAAGCACCAGCCAGGAACCCTGAACAATGGCCACAGCTTTGTCTCTTTGAGGAAGTGGAGCAAAGACAGAAGTCAAAACATAAGCTGACCATGTCAGACCTGACCGTGTCAGACTTGCTAGACCCGTGTGCTTTGCCCTTTCGGGTTGGTTCTCTGAGAAAGGCAGTACACATTTAGCATGACAACCTGGTTCCCATGAAGAAGCCGAAAGACCCTGGTCCAGGAAGCAGTGAGGAGAGGCCCTGGTGTTTCCTGTCAGCCCTGAGAACAGGGTTCTTGCTTGCTCGCTCTCCAGTGCAGGAGGCTGTACTCTGCCAGTATGGGAACCGTGAGGGAAGCCACCGTGACACAGTGGCTCCAGGCTGTCTACTGCCCCAACACACAAACCTGGCACAGGGTCATCTAAATCTGTCCTGTGTGCAAAGTGGCACCACAGCAACCAGCTGCCCTTCTAGGAGCAGACCTACCTTCTTTCACCCAAAGCCACTGGCATGGCGGATGGAAACCAGAGAGCTAATTACACTTCATGAGCCCCAGAAGCTGAGCAAAACAAAACCGTTTTCTCTAAAGGACTACTCCCCGGCCAGGTCACAAACTACTCAAGATGGGAACGAGAGGCATCAGACTCACCCGGGTGAAGGCCAAACAAATGTGGGCTGAGACCTTTACGGCAGAGCAGAGCAGAGCAGGGCAGAGCAGGCTGTGGCCCTTCCCTGTAATCCCACTACTTGGGAGGCCTGCGCTATTGGCTGCTATGAGTCAACCTGGACTACAGAGACAGACCTCATGGTAAGCAGAAATAAATAAAGAGAAAAAGAAGAAAGGAGGGAGGGAGAGGTGTACACACGTGTCCTTGGTTATGTGTGCATTTTGGAATCTTACAGATGGACTGTCACAACAGGAGAATTTATGTCACAAAAACATCATTCTCCAGAAAATTAAGGAGGCGGGTGGAAACCCTTATAAACTTCTGGTGCTATTCTATGCAAATAGGGAGCAGGCTAAGCAGTGATGCTAAGTTTGCCCTTGAAAAGCCCTCTGACTACCCAAGACCCTTCTCTCTCTAATGTGCACACACGTGATGCCTGCCCCTCTTTGGGAAGACACAAGACCCAGAGAGTTCCTATGGAACTCCTGTCCTCAGTGAGTGAGTCACTGGCTAAGTGAGGCAGAGAGCATTGGGGGAAGTTTATGGAAACAGACCTTTCTGTGCACATACCTGATCACACATGCCTGCCTGTCACCATCACAACGGAGAGGCTGGGGAGTTAATGGCAGAGTCTGGCTGACCAAGAACCTCAGACAGCAAGGATGTCCAGTGACTCCCACCCTGGAGCCCAACAAATGCTGGCAGGCACAGCTCTAGGCCAGGCTGTCCTCACGTGGTACAAAGGACTGCTTCCCACACTCACCCGAGCAGGCAGTGGGAAGGGAGGCGCCAGCAACCAAAGAGGCTTTTCTCAACTCATCATCTTGGGAAAAGGCAGATACAAATTTCCTGGCTGGAATGCAAGGGTTGTGAAATGCTGAAGACGCCCCAAAGAGGGCCCAGGGTGCTCCTTCCGGGAAGGCAGTGGGAAGAGGGCTGGCAACGATGAGTGGGAGAACAGGTTACCCAGAGGGCTGCCTTCTGGGAAGCAGAAAATAAGGGCTTCACAAAGAAAGCAATCCCCTGGTCCTGAGCTGGGAGATGTTTGTTTCTAAAGTAGGAAACAAGGCCTGTTTCAGAAAGTCGATCTGCTACGAAGGAGGCAATTGTGACACAACTCATTATTTCTAGCATCACTGGGACTAATGAGAGGTCCTCCTTATAGCTAAATAAACCCAGTCATCATCTGACGTGGGCCTAGCTTGTCCTCGGTGTCATGTGAGAGCTTGTCCCTAGTCATGCTACTAACAGTTAGTTACAGGAGTTCATCAGGTGAGATCATTATTATCTCAGAGACATAGCCTGCATGGTCCCCAGAAGGTCCCCGAGGACAGTACAAAGAAGCACACCTGTCACGATTACCCCAAACTATTTATCAGCTCCCTACATCTCAAGAGTTTCTTCTGGTAAATGAAAATATAAGATTATTTACTTCACACAATGGCTACAAGGATGAATTAAATCAATACTGGTATAAACTGTTGGCTGCTATGGATGTATGAAATTAACAAGTGCCCAATTCCCCAAGTAGGCCAGAACCCAGTTGCTGATGCCCAGGCCTCATCAGCTGTTCTAAACTGAACCTCCTAGATCATATCCAGACCAATAAGGACCCATGCATCAGAGATGCCCAGTCTAATGTCCTGACTAAGGGGAAACTGGGTGGGCAGACAAAATAGGGTCCACGCTGTGATGGCAGCATCCCAGAGGGAGAAGGACAAACACTGGTGCCAGCACATTTGGGACTGGCTGTCTCTGTCACCATCTTTATGGTGAGTCTGAAACGAGGTCAGGTCCCAGAGTGGGCAGCACAGCTATTACAATGGCGCTTGCTAATCTCAACTGAGCTGGCCATTGCTGGGCCTGAGACAACAGAGAGCTAGGCTCCAGGAGATCTGAGTGCAGGCCGGAGAATGTTTTAGCGAACCATTGCTCAACTGCCTGTTACCAAATTGGTAACAAGGACCAAGAACCTCAGGAGAGGCTCTGACTTCTCCAGATGACAGACCTCAGCACTCTGGAGACCTGGTTGGGCATCTGAGCTTAAGGGAGGGCAGCAGACTCCAGAGGGCGAACTCTGATCTGGTCTCACCCATCTCTGCATATCAGCCAATGAAGGGCAGAGGGTACAGCTTTCTGCCAATGCCCATCCCCACTGTCTTCCTGCCCAGTGTGGTGTCTACAGGAACCAAAGCCTGGTCTGTGCCCCTGCAGTGTCTAGGCACACAAGACCCAGACACATAAACAAGAAAGGCCACAAGGTATCAGGCGTGTCTCAGGTCAAAAAGGGCAGCTAGGGGCATCTCTGCAAGAGCTCTCTGTCAGAGCTCTGGCCTTCGGGAAGTGGGAGGGCCATCTAAAGGGCCACTAGCTCTATATTTCCCACAAACTACTTGAGGCTACAAGCCCACTAGTACTTCTGGCCTGCAACCAGTACCAGAGAAGCTTAGGGCAAGAAGCCACACTTGGAAGCCTAGGGAGGAGTATAGCCCTGGGTCAGGGTCCAGACCATGGGGAAAGCTTCCAGATGCCCCATGACACAGCTTGGCCACCTGCTACTGCCACAGCAAAAGCCAAGTGACTTAAGCCATTGGCTTGCAGCTAAAGGCTGCTGAGTGGCCATGCAAGCCTCTTCATGCTGGTAGAGAGCCAGTCATACAGCTTCTGGAGGGTGGGTACACCAGGTAAGTCCCACTAGAAGGAAGTGTGCCCAGAGTAACTTTCTTGATGCCATAATCTGCTCCCAGGACACATCCTTGGTGTTAACAGCCAGGCTCCCCTACTGCAGGCCAAGACATCCCGCCTACACCAGATGATGCTGTCTTTCCTTAGTGATATCACTGATCTTTCTGGAGCCCATGAATCAGCAATTGGAGCCTGGCTTCAAAGCTGTGGTCATTTCCAACAAACTGTGTGCAGTTAGACTGTACCCGCCACGAACAGTTCATTGTTTCATTCGTGTTCCCCCAAAGGAAGGCCTATACATCCCAGATGGGTCCCAGAGTTTGAGGTTGCCACATAACAAGCTTCCAGGAAAGACTTCTTAGAAGGTGGGCAGATCACCCTGGTCCTGCAGGATTAGCCTAGTGCCGTTTTCACCTAAGGTCCAACAATTTCCTCCCAGGGAGGCAAGATTCCTGCTCTGAGTTACCAGAGGAGAGGGCCCCCAGCTCTAGTCTTGCTCTCTCCACTTGCCTCCTCACAGAGGAAGAGGTGGGCAGGAAGCAGACCTGACCTTGGGATGGCTGGTTTCTCTGAAGGACTACAGGCCCCTGAGACAGGCAGCAGAGGCCTGCTAAGGCCTTTCCTTCCCTTCCCTGGGCCCCAGGAAGGGCAGGCAGGAAGACAGGCCTCAGCAGCAGGCATGCAGCGCAGGGCTGGCCAGACAAGGAGGTCCCTGGGGTTGCAACTATCAGCCAGAGCCCAGGCTCCAGGAAGGAAGGAAGGAAGGGTAACTCTGACAGAGGGGGAGATAAGGAGGGGCCTCAGTACAATGGGCTCCCACAAGGCTGAGAGGCCTCCAGGCAGATTTTGCTCTGAGCTGGACTCTTGTCTGTTCATACTGACCATGTAAATATTTACTGATGTTTATATTCATGACTTGGAGAATCCCCATTGAGTCTGTGGACTGCCCTTAAACCCAGAGACCCTGGGTCCCTTCAACCAGAACTATGTGCATGGTTCTCTCTCATGCAATCCTGGGTATGGCCCCTCAGGAAAAACACCATCCTTTTGTCCTAGCCTTGGAACAGGGCACTTACGGAGGCCGGTCGTGGGTGAGGCCATTCTGTCGCTGAGGGTTGATTGGTGGAAGGACGGGTTTGCTGTTGATCTCCAGTCCTCGCCTCAGGGTCTCCCGTATCTGCTCTGTGTCTGCAATGATATCCCAAAGTTGCCTGATGGACGGCCCTTTGGGCTCCCAGCAACCCTTCCTCCCAGCCTGTTCTGGAGCTCGGACTGCAGCATGCTGGTGAAAGGCTGGCTGAGGTGGCGCATACCAGTGAGCCTAGCTCCAGACAGCTGGGATAGGAGTTTGACAAGTTTGAGGCTAGCCTGGGCTACACACAATGAGATCCTTCCTCTAAACAAAGGAAGAAAAGGAAAGGTGGGCTATAGTACTAGGAAGGAAGGGATGACCACCAACTTTACTGTATAACCTGCAATCGATTATCTTTATAAACAAACAAACAACAAATAAAGAAAAAAAAAAAGCAAGAAGCCAAAACCAAACAATGCTGGGCATGGTGGTACATGTCTATAATTCCAGCACTGGGGAGCTGGAGGCAGGAAATTAGAAGCCAACCTATGCCACAGAGACAGAAAGCTTGTCTGAAAAATAAATAGACAATAATAAAATAGCAATGATGACTGCAGCTGAGGACATCATAGCCAATCTCTCCTTGCGTTACTCTTGTGTCAAAAGCAACAGTATGAACCCTCTGAGCCCTACAGGACAGAGAAAGAAGGGTCAGACTTCTGCACTAGGGATCTCACACGCGGTGTGGAGTGCAGAGGGACAGCCCATGGCAGAGTCTGTGCTTAGCTTCTACTCCCAGCACCAAAAAGAAAGAAAAAAGGCCAGGCGTGGTGCTCTGGAAACCCTGTGGAGGTGGGAAGCAGGAGACTTAGGAATTCAAGGTCATCCTTAGCTTCCAAGTCGGAGACCAGCCCGGGCTACATGAGACTTCGTCTCAAAAGGAAACAAAGCCAAAGACATCTTATTCTTCTATAAGCAGGAGAACCAAGAAAGGAAGGTGCCTGAAAGCCTCACACAAACATGGGTGTAAATGGCTGCTTTTCCCTTGACATTAGGTAGAGACAGCCTTAGAAAAAAGAAAAACCGGGGCTGGAGAGATGGCTCAGAGGTTAAGAGCACTGACTGCTCTTCTGGAGGTCCTGAGTTCAGTTCCCAGCAACCACATGGTGGCTCACAACCATCTATAGTGATATCTGGTACCCTCTTCTGTATACATAATAAATAAATAAATGTTTAAAAAAAAAAAAAGAGGGGGCTGGAGAGATGGCTCAGCGGTTAAGAGCACCCTCTGCTCTTCCAGAGGACCCGGGTTCAATTCCCAGCACCCACATGGCAGCTAACAACTGTCTGTAGTTCCAGTTCCAGGCAAACACCAAGGCAAATAAATAAAGAAATAAATAAAGTGAAAAAAAAGAAAGAAAAGAGAAAAAAGAAAAACCAAAAACCAAAAACCAAAAACCAAAACCCCACAGTGCTTTGATAGCCAAGATCAGCATGGGGAGTGTCCAACAGGGCAGCCACATCCTCCTTGTCCGGACCTTCCCTGGAGGCAGTAGGAACAGAGCACCCGGCCACAGCCTCTTGAACTGCAGTGCAGGGCAGTGTGGGGGCTCACACTCAGGCCACTCTCATCAAAAGCCCAGGCAGGCCTAAGGAGAAAGATCCTCAGGCTTGGCATGGCTATTTGGCTAAAGCTGGGACCTATGTCAGTCCTGTGGCTCACTCTCTCTCTATCACACACACACACACAACCTTAGATTCTAAGGAGCAGAAGATACACATAGTTCCAGGCCAATAATGCTCATATAGTTCACCCACACTGAAAAAAATTGTCAGAAAATAAATCAGAGTAAGCTGTCTACTTAGAGACTCATCCTAGAGAGCCTGAAAGGCAAGGGCAGAAAGGCCCCAACCTTTGCCAGAGAGCCTCCGGGGCTGTGTGCCGATGCAGATGCTCCGGCTATCCTCATCGTCCTCGGGAGGTCGGCTTAGGTCATCCCAGGCACACTTGGCACTGACACCGCTCAGGTTAGAGCCATCTGTCTCAATGCCTTTGTCAACTCTCTCCTGCTTGAAAAGAACCAAAGAGTCAGAGTTCCTTCAGAGAAATGGTGTCCCAAGGTAACCACTACCACCCACCCAGGTACCGTTCTTCCAGTTTAGCCTTATAGGTGCTGAGCGTAGTGCTGCTGCAAGATCAGAGCCTCTTTGACCTTGTTCTCTGGTTACATACACAGTGGACTTCTCTGGGGAACAGTATTAGGGGAAGCCAGAAGGAATGAATGTGCTGTGGATGCTTCCTTCCCACCAACCCCCAGCACCACGGCCTTTGTTCCTCTTTCAGTTCTGGGAGGCCTCTGAACTGATGGAGCACTGACAAGATCTACTCTCTCAGGAAAGGCATAGCCTTCCCTCTTCCTGATCTTCCATCAGTGTGCACTGCCCACCCCGCCTACAGGAGTTAGGGTGTGAGCCTGCCAGGACTTGGGAACCCATACCTGCTGTTCCTCATTATAACAGCTAGAGGGGGCCATCACTCCAGAGCTGCGGTTCTCTCTGCTCATAGGTGCCAGCTAACTTCGGCAAAGAACTCTGGATGGAGTTCTTTTCCATTTCCTAGGCTGAAATGGGGGTCTGGAGGCCAGTGACTGCTGCATACTTTCCCCAGAGGCCCTTCCTTTGTGTAGACATTGGCACTGCTCAGTCTAAAACTTTTTCCAAATGGCCTCAAGGAAGACTTGTACTCAAAACATCCCTGGGTTTGCTGGTAAAACATAATTCTGTGGTGCTGGGCTTTGGATCAAAGGTCATCTGGAAATCTCTAGTATCTTTGCCCATAAACAGTCATAAAGGCCAAGTTACCTCCTGAGACTGTGCACCTCAAAAGCTCCTGTGGCAGCTTCCCTGTGGCAGCCAGTCCCTCTCCAGGGCTCCCAGACAAGAGCGCTATTCTTATGCCTTGGTCACAGATGACTTCCTACCTCCCCATAAGTCACCCTTTTCTTCTGGTGCTGTCATTGCTCTAGGTGAGGCTGGGGATGGGCAGGCAGAATCTGCTGGGGGAGACTGCGTTTTCTTGCCAGTGGGTATGCTAAGAACCTCAGTGAGGCAGAGCTGAGGACAGCTGGCTGGTTCAGGGCCCGCTAGTCCAGACCGCTTATTCTCTAAGTAAAGAGGAAGACTTAAGGTCATGGCTGCTGTAATAATCCCAGTTTCTCAAGAGGCTGAGGCAGGAAGACAGTCAACTTAAGGCCTGGGGGGGTGCAGAATGAATTCAAGACCAGCATAAGCAACTTGAACCCATCTCAAAAAGTAAAAAGTGGGCTGGGCTGGGAAGCAGTGCAAAGTACTTATGTCATATGTATGAGACCCAGAATTAGTAACCAGGGTCAGATTTAAGAAAAAAAAAAAAAAAAAAGCTAGTGGAAGGCCCTGTCTTTTTGCTTGTTTAGGCACAGAGCTGATTAGTAGTAAATTAAGATAAAAGGAATATGAACCAGCTTTCAAAGAACTAATGGCAAAAAGGCCCCAGAAAAGTACAAGCAAACAGTTTTCTCACTTGGTGCATGGAGCCATTGGGAAAGCAAGGTACATTTCTCCCACTGGCTTTTTGCTTGGCAGTACTGACCAGAGTGCTACGGGTCCTCCTGGCTGGGGTCTCAGAGAGCCTCAGACAGTACTTGACATTCATGATAGAGGTCAGACAAGAGCCCACAGTGCCCCATGCTGGATCCCAGTGTGGCTGCAGACAAGGGCTTAGGGATGGCGCCTTCATGGCTTCTGGCTCTTGCATAAGCAGAAAAGCTACACAGAAAGGCAGTTCAAAGTAGAGATAACAAAAGACCCTGGCAGCAGTGTGAGCATTTCAGGGTTAAAGGTACCCAGGGAGTGGAGGAGCCTCCTCTGTGAATGAAGAGGATGTATGCTAAGAACTCACAGGCCAGCAGCAATGGACACACAGGGCTGTGGGCTACACACCCTCTCAGATCTCTCTACTGTATGACTTAAATGTCTAGTTGCTGCTGTGGCCTGCCAGAGCCTTACAGAAGTACGGGAAGTTCAGAGATGGCTGTGATCTGCCTCTGGTGGCATGGTGAGCAGGAGCCGGACACAAGGTAGACAGTGGTCTGCTGCTTCTGCCCCTGCAGTGTGCAAGAAATGCAGCAATACTTTGTAGCTTCCAAACTCCAGCTGGGTGCCAAAGAGCCAAGGTGACAGTGACACTGTCCAGGAAGCCCCAGTGGGGTCTACAGACTCTTCCACAATGACAGGCTCAGCAGAGCAGTCAGTACTCACCCTGCAGCTGGGAGGGGGATAGGAAAGGAGCACAGGGCAGGAGGCGGCACTCCCTATGACACCTTCCTTTGTTGGTGGTGCTCTAATTTTAAGTTGATATATAATATACATACAATAAAATTCATTCTTTTAAATATACACATATATCTGTCAGGCTTGCTTTCCTGGGCTGAAATCTGTTTTCTTATATGGGCTGCAGAATTCAGGGCATATGTTCCAGACCGTGTCAGAGGTCTACAGGCTCTCACACAAAGCCCCTCCATTTTCTTGGGATAAAAGCCAGTACTGCTTGCGAGAGTATGCTAGCAAGGTTTTCCTCACTCAAGACATACTTGCAGATGTGGATCGATCTCAAATATGGTTTCTCCCCTCCGCATGTCAGTTATCAGCCAGGGACCGCCAGCACTGTGGACAAGGAGAGAGGGTGGTAACTGAGGGTCCTGACTGATCATCAGTCAACAGCCTTTCTTGTTTGCTGTCCCAGGTCCAGAACACAGGGTGAGCGGTCCTGGATCATAGAGAAGTGAGTGCCCCAACAGGAAAGCAAAGAGCCCTACAGGTGGGAGGAGGGGGAGGGGGAGGGGGAGGAGGACACCCACCCCAAGGCCCAGGGGTCCAGGCCTCCACCTTGTATGGACATGTACTCACACAGGAACTGTTCTCAGCAGATCCAGGATGCCCTGCCCATTCCACTGCTGCGCCGAGTGCAGCTCCTCAGTGCACACACCGACAATCTGCCCAGGACAAGACGCCATTGTTTTAATGGCCATCCCTCCTAGATCTAGCTACCCAGGGGCATCTCAAGGAGGGGGCACACAGGCATGGTTTGTGTTTCTAGGCTGGTATTCCTCAAATGTGATGGCTTCCTGAGGAGGTGCTACCTAGCTGGGAGGAGGTTCTTGAGTCTACAGACAGGCAGAGGCCTCACTCTTGGCTACCGAAGAAATAAAGGGCAGCTTGGGTCATATCAGGGTAGGTATTCCCTCAGGTCAGGTGTTTAGAGGCAGGGTGGTCAGGCAGCTCCTGCAGTAGCTTCATGTCCATGGAGATCTCTCTCTAGGACACCAGCTGCGGGGATATGCACGCTGGTGAAATGGGAGAAGCCTGGAGCCGGCTTTCTCCTAGGATGTTCTTCCTGCCGCTGCCATTGCAGAGGGTAAAGTCAGAGCACTTAAATCTAGAAGACTATCTCAGGAAGACAAGAGCAAGGAGTCTCCTGCCCTGTCACTCTCCCTCTGCATGTTCCTCTCTGTTCTAGACTATTTCTCACAGGGATGAAATGTCTGAAGCCCCTGAAGGTACCTCACCTGGAGAAAGGTAACCACCCCAAATGGGGTCTGCACAGGCTGCATCTGTGGGTCCTCTGTCAGCAGCATGTGCTGAATTCTTGACTCACTGTTATCCAGAGGGCTGTGCCAAGACACGTGGTCTCCACTACAGAAGGTGTTCTCTGTAGAGAGACAGGAGGATCTTCAGCATTTGGATCCAGATCGGGAATCTGTCCTGAGACCTTAGAAGCCCAGGTTGGAAGGCCCTGCAGTCTTCTAGAACAGCTGGATGAGCCCACTCCCAAAACAGTAAATCAGGTCTTGGATGACTCGATGTGTTTGCCTTCATTGGAAAAGAACAGCTACTGGTGTACATGCTCACTTGGACAGTAAGTTCAAAGATTTCTCTGGTACACACAAAGAAGGGCATGATCAAATAGGTCAAGAATGAGGTGCTTTCCACTGGGGCAAACGGACCATCGGCAAGCCGGGTGGCTGGGAACTAGAGATTCTTGGAAAAACTCCCCAGGATTTCTGTGCTGGTGAATCAGTGCAGAAAGGGGACACTCAACCTCACAGAGCCTTGGAGATCGATCTGCTGCCAGCTTCCCACAGGCAGATTTGAGGATTTCTGAGGAACACTGGACTTCGGGTAAAGAGAGGTCAGGACAGTGCCTTGCACACCTCAGTATACTGTACTGCTGAGAGGTGGCTGCCTCTGTGAGAACACAGTAACCCCAGACTCAGTACCCTGCTTCACAAAGGCCTATTATTTAAAAAAAAAAAAAAAGTGTCAGGGGTGATGGCACATGCTTGGAATCTAGCGGCACTCAGGAAGTTAAAGGTAAGAGGGTGACAAATTGAGGCCATCCTGAGCTACTTGTTGACACAGTCTCAAAAAATAAAAATAAAACCCCCAACAGAACATGTTTATGGCAGCCAAGCCACAGGGGAGCACTCTATACAGTATTGACACCCTCCCACCCCAGCTCTCGTCTTGAGTACTCAGAGTGTGCTCATGTAGCAGTCCATGTGTACCTACAGGCTCCTAGGCTGCCCTCAAACTTCCTGTTTTCACCTCCAAGTGTTGAGATTACAACAGATATGTGCCAGGGGTGTTTGACGTCATGGATGCCTATATTCCATTGAGTGCCTGGGCCCGAGGAGCCAGAAGAGGACAGAGCATCAGGGCCTTTGGAACTGGAGTTTTAGATGTCTGTGAGCAACCATGTGGGTGCTGGGTCCTCTGGAAGAGCAGCCAGTCCTTTTAACCATTAAGCCATTTCTCTAGCACTGCCCAGCACTGGGCTAGAGTATGGTGCTTCTGAGAGAGGTTCTGTACATGCCAGCATCCCCTCCATTTTTTTTTTTTCCTTTGAACATACATGGAAGCACACAACAGTCCACATTCTACTCATTTCCATAACCCAGAGCTCATTTTACATCTGCTTGCAAAGAACCTTCTTTGCTGCATGTCTTTGTCCTATGACAACACATCACACATGCCATGCATACCTGCACACACCGGCCTCAGCCTAGAAGCTTCTGCCCTTGACTGCCTTGATCTGAACTCTAATTTTTTTCCTGTGTCACCTAATATCACCAACCATCTTTCCCAGGCAGACACAGGCCGGGGAGCTGTCCACACTTGCACAGTGTTCACTCAGGATGGGGAGGGAGAGAAGGCGGGCAAGAGGGAAACCCTCAAGTTTCTGAACCCCGCTGGCATACCCCTGAACCCCTTTCTCCTCTCTCTGCCATGCCTGTAATCAGCTTGCTGGAAATAAGAAACAACACGAGAGACTGAGCTAATAATTCAAAATCCTCGACAGACACCCCACCTACAGTCTAGACCCCCTTGGACACCAAACACTTAAGAGAATTTATGATGATTTTTTTCATAAGCCTTTCCAAAAATGAAAAGAAACACTTAATTCATTAGATGATGCCAATACTATCCTGATACCAAATCAGACAAAAAAATTTAAGAAAATGAAAAAAGAAAACCAAAGACCAGTATCACTTCTACAAATAAAAAAATTCCAACAAAATACTAGCAAGCTGAACCCAGAAACATATACAAGAGATTATATACAAAGATCAAGTCAGTGGTCTGGAAAGATGGCTTAGCAGTTAGGATCATTGACTGCTTTTCCAGAGGACCTGGGTTCAATTCTCAGCACCCACATGGTGGCTTGAAACTGTCTGTAACTCCAGTTCCAAGGGACCTGACACCCTTACACAGTTATACATGTAGGCAAAACACCAATGCACAAAAATAAAAATAAATTATTAAAAAAACAAAGACCAAGTGGGATTCATCCTAGAAATTCTAGGTTGACTTAATTTTAAAATCAATATATATTATATTACATCATATTATATATTAGCCTATTAATACATCACATGTTAATTATATAACATATAAAAATATATAACATAAATTATATAATAAAATAATATATTTTATTTATTATATTAATATATTATATACATAATAAAAACTAAAAAAAAAGAAGAATCAGCACCACACAGTGAATTTAGTTTAAGTTTGGGCTGCAGTTCCTATCCACAGGAATAGAGTAAAGATTAAGCAACAGAAAGGAACAACATAACACTGTGGTCCCTGAGACATGGAAAAACATGTCACAAAATCTGATACCTTTTCATGATTAAACAAAACAAACATTGCAAGTAGGAATAGATGAGATGTTCTCATTCTGACAAAAGACATCTAAAAAGCCAGTAGCTGACATTGTACTGGATGGTAAATAAATGGATCACTTCCTTCTTCAAGAGCAGGACAGAAAGCCTGGTTGTTGTAGATTTTTGACTTGTTTGGGCTAGAGGTTTGGACTTTGTCTGCGGCGGTTTTTGTCTCTTAAAGAAATGACTCAGATGCTTATATTAACTTCACACTGTTGGCCCATGTCTCAGGCACATCACTAGCCAGCCCCTTCATCTTCATTCAGCCCATCTCTAGTATTTTATCTGCCAAGTGGCCCGGCCCGTGGCTCACCTGGATTCCTTATATGGCTCTTTTTTTGGGAGCCAGATGGAGACTGGCTAACTCCACCCTCCTTTTATTTGTCTGTCTTCTGATCCTCTACCCACTTTTACGGTGCTCCACATAGGCCAAAACAGCTCCTTTATTTTCAGTATACAGAGAACATTTCCACCACACCTGGTGGCGGTGCACACCTGCAGTCCCAGCACTCAGGTGGCAGGGGCAGGGGGATCTCTGTGACTTTGAGGCCAGCCTGGTCTACAGAGCCAGTTCCAGGACCTTCTCCAAAGCTACACAGAGAAATCTTGTCTCAAAAAACAAAACGATCAAGGCAGGCAGGACAGATGTCCACTCTCACCACTTATCCAACACTGCAGCAGAAGTTCCCCACAGGAAGCCTGGCCACAAAAAGCAACAAAATACACCCAGCCTGGAAGGAAGCGATATCCGGCCTCTGTCCATGGGTGACAAGGGCTTGCACACGGACACCTCAGGAATGCACTGAGAACTCCTAGGTCTAGCACATGTGTAAAGGCTACAGGGCACACAAGCAATGTGCAAACATCATTTTTTTATTTCTAGATCCTAGGAATAAACAAACAAAATAAAATTAGTAATAACAGTTTCTTTACAATGGCACCCACAAGAAAACACTACTTGAAATACATTGAACAAGAGTATTAGGAATGTCTATACTGAAAATTTCAAAACATCGTTGAAAGAAGTTAAAGAAAACCCAAATGCGAAGCCATCCACTCAGAAGATAACCGTTAGGAAAGTAGGGTTCCCCAATGTAGTCTCTCTAAGAATGTCAGGTGTCTTCTGTGAGAGAGCATAAACATTCCGAAATTAATATAGAAAGGCAAGAGGTCAAGAACAGTCAAAAAACGATGTTTGAAACCAAAGGAAGAGAATCAGGCAAGTGTGGGCCACTCACGACCTTTACGTACATCTACAAACAGAAGAATTGAGAGCCAGAGCTTGGGTTAGGCTGAACTACATTAATAAAACTGTCTCAAAAACCAAGGCCTACCTGGATGTGTGATAGCACACACCTCTAGTTCCAGCACTTGGGAGACAGAGACATGTGGAGCTCTGTGAGCTCAAGACTAGCCTGGTCTACATAGTAAGAAAAAATAGTGAGACCACATCTAAAAGAAATAAGCCAATTATACTAATTTTAATTAAAAAAAAAAACAACAATGAAACAAAAAACCAAGGGGTGGGATGTACCTTGAGAGAGCATTTATGGCGTAGAGAGACGGCTCAGCAGTTAGAGCCCTTGTTGCTCTTAGAGAGGACCAAGGTTCGGTTCCCAGCACCCACACGGTGACTCATAGCCCTCAGTAGCTCTAGTTCTAGGGGATGCAAAGCCCTCTTCTAATCTCAGAGGACACCAGCCATGCATGTGACGCAAACATAGCATACGTGCAGGCAAACTGCTCATACAAGTAAGATAAGTGAAAAGAGAGAGTGTTTTCCAAGTATAAGCAAGGTTCTGAGATCAACCCTGGGGACTGAAAATAAACAATAAACAAAGGGGAAAAAGAACAAAGCGCAAGGACCTAATCTCCCCAATCTAATTGTCTCCAGTGTTGAGGAAGCTAGCTAGCGCTCTACCACTGGAATTCAGTCCAGCTCTCCTGGCGTCAAGCTTCTCTGAAGCTACCATAGCCACAGTCCTGCAGGAGAGACCAATATGGAAACAAAGCTGCACACTTAGGGCCATTGATGTTGACAACAGTGCCAAGACAACTCTAGAGACAGAGAGAAAAGTCTTGTCAGCAAATGGTGCTGGAACTGCGGGCTATCCAAATTCAAAGGACTCAAATTGGATCACAGACCTAACTGCGATAGTTAAAACTGCAAAACACTTAGAAGAAAACTAAGAGTCAGATTAGGCCATGGTTTCCTGGATGTAATACCAAAAGAACAAGCAGCAATGAATAGGCAGATTGAACTTCATCAAAATTAAAAATGTTTTGTGCTGTAGACATCATCATCAAGAAAGAAAAAAAAAAGAAATGCAAATCAAAACCACACCTACTTTACACCCATTAGAATGGTAATTATAAACAATAACAAAACAAATCCAGAAAATGACAAGTATTGGTGACTGATGTGGAAAAATTAGAGCCCTTGTACCCTGCTGGTGGTGATGTCAAACAGTACAGCTGCTATGGAAACAGTATGGCAGGTCTTCAAAAACTAAAAAGCAGAATTTCCATATGATCCAGCAATTCCAATTTGGGGTACAAACTCAAAAGAAGCGAAAGCAGGGGCCTGAACAGATTGTATGCCAATGCTCACAGCAGCATTATTCACAATAGCAAAAATGTGGAAGCCATCCAAATGCCCATCAATAAACTAATGAACTAACAAAATGTGTAATTTGCATAAAATGAAGCATTATTTAGCCTTAAAGAGATAGATATTCTAACCTATGCTACAATATGGATGAATTTTGAAGATATTGTATTAAGTAAAATCAGTCAGAAAAGGAAAAATGGTTCATGATTCCACTCAAATGAGGAACCTATTCCAAGTGGTCACGTTTACAGAGACTGAATGGAATGGCAATTGAGGAATTAGTTTAATGGTATAAGGTTCAGTGCGGGGAGATGAGAAAAGTTCTCAAGGTGAATGGTGGGAATGGTTGCATAGCACTGTGAATAGGCTTAACACTACTCAAGAGTTTTAAGGTAGAAAATTTCATGCTATTTATATGTAAACACCATTTTTAAAAAGACAATCCAAAGGATGGAAAAATATTGTCAAGCCAAAAACTTGATAAGTGCTCATAAAATATAAAGCATGTTGTGTCCAGAATATGTAAAAAGCTCTTATAATTCAATAAGAGACAAATAATTCAGTTAAAATTGGGCAAAAGATATGAATAAATGTTTTTTCAAAGAAGAAACACAAACAGCCAATTAGCACATAAAAGGAGGCTCAATATATTTAAAGAGGAAGTTACAGCCAATGCCAGGAGGTGACACCACTGCTATATATGGATATACTGGGGTTGGGAATAGAAAGAATGTGAACAAATCAGGGTAGGAGAGGCCCAAACCGTTTGCTATATAAGCATTAAGACTTGAGTGCAATGGCTCAGAATGGAGGGGGGGAGCTGGGGGTGGCAGCGCTGAAGAGACAGAGTTTTCCAGGTTTTCCAGAGACACTGTCTCAAAAAACAAAGGAGGGCTAGAGAGCTGGCCAGTGCTATTCTTTCAAGGAGCCAGGTTCAGTCTCCAGCTCCCAGACTGGGAAAACTATGGCCTGTGTTTGATCCCTAAGACCCACAGGTTAGAAGGAAAAAGCTGCCTCCTGCAACGGCCCTCTAACTTCCACGTGTAACTCAGTGTGCACACGCGAACACACAAATGCACATCAATAAATGCAGTTTTTAAAAATTATGTTCAGTGAAAACAGCCAGTCCCAGAAGACCATGCATTTGCTGTCTGATTCTATTGCTATAGAGCACTTGAGTAGCTGGAACAGCCAGAAGTGGAGAGTGAGCAGCCAAATGGCTGGATATGTGTTTCTTTGGGAGTTGTTGAAAATATTCCAGGTTCACTGAAGTCATGGTTTCTAACTGTGAATTATACATTATGTGGATCATCAAAAGCTATTATGAAAAAGAAGAGGAAGAAGATGAGGAGGAGGAGATGCTGATAATGCTGAATGAGGCAAAGGAAAGAAAAGCAAGCCTCTTGTGAAGCCTCAGAGCTCAGCAGCCGGCCTAGCACAAAGCAGTTCGTACCGACGGGATGGCGCAGCGTGCTACAGGTTCATATAAGGGAACAACATTTTACTATCCGAAGCCAAGGAAAGGGTCCTTGAGGCTGCCAATCAGGTGACATGTTTGTGAGGATGAACAATCCCCAGTGCTCACCAACACTACCAAGAGCTTTCTTTGTCTGCCTGTGCCCCTGCATCATTACTTAGCTATATTTCCCATGACTCTAACATCTTTTTTTTTTTGAGACATGGTTTCTCTGTGTAGCTCTAGTTATCTATGTAGACCAGGCTGGCCTCAAACTCAGAAATCTACCTTCCCAAGTGCTGGAATTTAAGCTATGCACCACTACCACCCAGCAATACTAATATACTTTTTACCCAAACTTTAAATTTTTTTTTGTTTTCATTTGATGTGCTTGCCTGCATGCATCTATATGCACCATGTGTATGCAGTGCCTTAGGGATCAGAAGAAAATGCTAGACATTCTGGAACTGGAGTTACAGATTTTGTGAGTGTCGTATAAATACTGGGAATCAAACCTGGGTCCTTTGGCAAGTGCAGTAGTTGAGCCAGCTCTCCAGACCTAAACAAACCTAATTTTACTTAGACCTACTTTTTCTTCAGTGCTGGGGATGAAACTCAGGATGCACACATTAGGCATGTACTCTGTCACCCAACATGCTCATCCTAACAAATTTACTAAAACAAACAAAAAACCACTTTTATCATCATACTAAGTGAGAAAAACAAGGTGAAAGTCAGTGTTGCTTACCATTAAGTAAGATCTTACAGCTTCAAAATAATACAGTGAAAACAATTCATGTTCTAGCTGACACTGCTGCCAGATTATTGAAAAATGGAAATGAAGGGCTGGAGAGATAGCTCAGAGGTTAAGAGTGCTGCCTGTTCTTCCAGAGGACCTGGGTTCAATTCCCAACACCCACATGGTGGCCATTCCTGTATGCAGAACACTGTATATATGATAAATATTTTTTAAAAAGATTTTATTTATTATGTATGAGTGTTATGCCTGCACATCAGAAGAGGGCACCAGATCTCATTGTAGATGGTTGTGAGCTGCCATATGGTTATTGGGAATTGAACTCAAGACCTCTGGAAGAGTAGCCTGTGTTCTTAACCTCTGAGTCTTGATAAAGAAATCTTTTTTAAAAATGGGGGGAGGGAGAAAATGGAAATAAACACAGCTTACAATGCTGTACAAGGATTAAAAAGTCACACTAAACTAAAACAAAATCAGTAGGACTTAAAGAATTTGGAAGAGAAGAAAATCCTCACTAGTTATACTTTTGTTACTGGGTACCCTGTCCAGTCACCAACCAAAATCTACTGGCTCTAATGGCAGATCTAGGCATAGTGGTGAACTCTGGAGTTTGGAGGCCTCTGCCCCTTACTATTTTACCTTTGGCAAATTGCCCAATCACAGTGCTTAAGCTTATTTCCTTGTCTGTACTCAGTATATGACTGCAATGTGCCATTATTTCTGTGCTGGAATACCAGATACCCTGTCAATGTGTACTTGCCAGAAAACAGGGCAGCCACTGAGCTTGTAGTAATAGCAAGAGCCCAGTAGGTGGCACCCTCACTCCAGATTTACGAAGCAGATGGCCAGACCCTGCGGGCTTGACCTGCTGCTCAGCTGTCTAGGCTGAACCACACAAACCAGGCAAGGATTAGACTAGATACAGGGAAAAGAAAAGGGTTAGAACCATGACCTTTGATTAACTATTATTGAGACTGATTTAAAAATAAATGGTTGCAAACTCAGACCGTTTAAATAAGAATGATCAAATAGCACTCCGTTCAGATTTAATTTAGAAAGTAATGAAGAGACCCCGAGGCAAAAAGAGTCTCAGGCCAAGTTGTGGCTCTAGGGTCAACACAGTCCACCCTGAGCACGAGTGTGGTCAGGACTGCTGGACTGACTGAATTAGGAGGGGCTGAGCAGGAAGCCCAACTTTGCAATGAATGTTTAGAGCGTGGCACACTAACAGAACCTTCCAGGGAAAGACAGGGTCTGCAGTGGCCAAGAAACGGTCTTTCTTAACAATGAAAGAGCCTTGGTCACAGTTTTCAAGCTATGGACAAAGTCACAAAGGGCTCATTCTTGAGGCCAGCCTAGTCTTTATGCCCTGGATGCTCGGCGTATTCTGTGGAAGCCCCCACAGGTCTGAGCACCAGGCCTCAGAGCCTGCCCAGGAAGCTCTGGCCCTTCAGAGGGGTTTTCAAATGCTAATGAAGCCTTGGTCAGAGGCCCAGCTGTCCAGCCAGGGGTTAGAGGGGCTCATTCCCTTTCTGCTTCCCTAAATCTCCTCACCAAAAGAAACTGGAAATTCCTGGAGGTCTGTAAAAGGTCATTTCTAGTGAGGGCTGAAAAGTGGCTTTCCATTCCTTCCTTCCTGTTAGCCCTCAGGATACATCATAGACCACCATCAGCCACCAGAACTCAGCTGCCTGGGATGCTGTGGACTCAGGATAGCAGAGCCTAAAGACAGCTAGTTACGGTCAGTGTCATCCCTGCTTCCAAAGACCCAGGAAGCCACACAGCACATTCCTCAGTAACAACTCCCTAAAGCCCTTGCCTTTGAGACACTTAAAAAGAGAATACATTCTCCAAGGGTTCCTAATTCATCAACCCTGGAGCACGATGGGATTGCAGGGAGCTGAATGTATTCTACGTAAAAGTTCAGTTCTACTAATCTACATGGAAAAAGTAACCCCACACTGGGCCCTCAGAAGGTGCTCACAGTGCAGAGGACAGTGTGTGGCCAAAGTAAATGCTCCTTTCTCAAGTCCTATTCCAGGACTCCCAGGATAATCATTAGCTTTTTGGGAAGAGTAACAAGGCAAGAAAATGGTAGAAGGGCCAACAAACCTGCTGGACCTGCTTGGTAGAGAAAAAAGCAACTCCCCCAAGTTGTTATCTGCCCTCTGTGCTGTGCATGTCACCCTGTACTCACTCCTTCTCCCATTCACACCACATACACACTGTGCAAGCTGTTTGTTTACACTGTGTGAAGATGTATCACTGTGCCTGCTTTAATAGACAGCTGATTGGCCAATAGCTAGGCAGGAGCAGTTAGGTGGGGTTTCTGGGCAGAGAGGGGAGCTCAGGCGATGAATCTAGGTGCTTGGATTTCAACAGCAAGCCATGGAGGGAGTCAGACATACAGAACAAAGGAGAGGTAAAGAGCCATGCGGTGTGGCAAAGGTAGATTAACAGAAATGGGTTATGTTAGAAGAGCTAGTTGAAATCAAACCTAAGCTAAGGCCAAGCTTTCATAATTAAGTTTGCATGTCATTATTTGGGAGTTGGCAGTCCAAAGGACCAACAAAATATGCACACGACTGTGGTGGAAATGTTCTCTGTATGCTGTAAATAAAGGACTTGTTTGGCCTATGTGGAGCACCGTAGAAGTGGGTGGAGGATCAGAGCACAGGCAGGTAGGAAAGGGCGGAGTTAGGCAGTCTCCAGCCCGACACCCCCCACACACACACCAAGAAGACAGACATGTAAGAAATACAGGTGAGCCACGGGCTGGGAGCCATGTGGTGGACAAATTAATAGAAATGGGTTGAATTAATATGAAAGAGCTAGCTAGTAATGTGCTTAAGACATGGGCCAAACAGTATAAAGGATATAAGCGTATGATTCATTTCTTTGGGGGACAAAAGGCGCTGTGGACCAGGTCCCAAACTCCCGGGCCCAAACGGCCCAGGGAAACTTTATACAACACACGTCTGCTCTTGAGAAGAAAAGAAAGCAGCTGAACTGTGGCAGGCAGCAAGTCTGCAGGTGCTTTACAGTAAGAAAACGGGAGGAAGCCCAAGATGGACCAAAGACTCAAGCCTGGCAGCACAGCAACCACATCTCTCAAGAAAGGGCCTCAACACTTTCTCCTGTTTGTTCCTACAGTGCTGTGCTGGGAACCAAATCCAGGGCGTTGGATGCACCAGGTCAGCACTATACCACCCAGCTGCACTCCCAGCTTTCATAGTCACAGGTCAGTGGCAATCAATGCCCACATGTTATCTCTAAATACTCGTGTGAGGCTCAGGGATATGCTGGACATGCTCCCAGACTGCTGAGTGCACACAGGCCAGTTAGGGTGAACTGCATCTACAGAAAAGCCAGGATGAAACCAAAGCATAAGAGAATCTGTAAAATGCCAACTCCATCCTTCTATGGCCCAAGCTGCTGCTATGGCTATTGGGGACAGCTCAGTGGAGCTGGATCCAGAGAAGGTCTTCTTTGAAACTGAAGAGAGCTCCCCACGTGAGCTGTAGCTCATTTAGGGGCAGACACACAGGTTGGGACAGACATCATGACTCCCCAGAGGTTGCTGAAAAGCCAGGCCAAATTGAAGCAGTGCAGGGAATAAAGGTCAAAGTCAAACCTCTCGGCTCTGCCTGATTAAGCAGTGTGACTGGGTCCCCTGACGGCCCCTACCACATCTCTCCATAAGCCCATCCCAATCTTGCCATTTCAGGCAGGGACATTTTCCCTACATTAAGCCTCTCTGAGAGAGAAGTGGAATGCACATACCTAGTCTTCTGCCAGAAATAAAGCACCAACCAAATTATCGGAGGTCACAGACTGTCTGTCTCTGCAGCTCTTCACACATCTGCGATGCTCGAATTCCCTAGGGGCTGACCCAGCACTAATCCCAAGAGTATTGCATGTGGACCAGCTTCCTAAGAACCCCCTCCTTATCAACTTCCCACCCCGACCTGCAGCACTAACCCAGAAGAGGACAGCAGACTCGCTTCTTGTTGGGGAAAATCAGTCTAACCCTTTCTTTCCCTCAAGGGAATCAAATACAGTTGTGAGTGAGCACCTCAACAGGAACCTTGTCAGTCTCTGCCTGCCCACCTAAGCCCACCCCCAAGATGCTCTGCCATTCAGCAAGGCTCACAACATCAGAAACCAAGACAGCAGCAGACTGTGATGATGCACACATATCACACAGGAGCGAAATCAAAGTATGCTCTAGGTAATTAATTCTCCTTTATCACTTGACCTTCTCCCGCAGAGAGAGGAAAAGATGTGAGACTCTGAAGCTTTGAGGCTTCAGTTGTACAGACTCACTCCCTGCCTTCCTACACTTGTGCACATAGCAGCCTGACTTCCAAACAAACCACCAGACAAGCTTTACTAAGGTAAAGCTATTCTTTAAGAAATAATAGGGGCTGGAGAGATGGCTCAGCGGTTAGGAGCACCGTCTGCTCTTCCAGAGGACCCGGGTTCGATTCCCAGCACCCACATGGCAGCTAACAACTGTCTGTAGTTCCAGTTCCAGGCAAACACCAAGGCAAAAAAAAAAAAAAAAAAAAAAAAAAAAAAAAAAAAAAAAAAAAAAAAAAAAAAAAAAAAAAAAAAAAAAAAAAAAAAAAAAAAAAAAAAAAAAAAAAAAAAAAAAA